>JAECUM010093863.1:0-18717 GCA_016617855.1 Megalonaias nervosa | reverse complement strand
TGTCAGCACACTCAGGAAGAACGCACCTTGACGGGAACGTGGGTTAGCGTGGAATTGTTCGAAGCTCTGGACATCGAATACCAACTGTTAGAAGTGTACGAAATTTACCACTTTCCCAAGACACAAAAATACCACAAGGGTGACGAGACTCAAAAAGGCATTTTCGTAGACTACGTGAATGCTTTTTTGAAACTGAAACAAGAAGCCAGTGGCTATCCTTCCTGGTGCCACACTCCCGAAGACCAAAAGAAATTCAAAGAGAAATACTGGGAGCAGGAGGGGATCACTTTAGACCACATCGAGAAAAACGAAGGAAGGCGATCGTTTGCCAAAGTGATGTTAAATTGCTTGTGGGGCAAAATGGCACAACGACCGTGTTTACCCAAGACGGAGTATTTGACAGAACCTTCCCGCTATTTCCAGATGATTCACGACAAAACCAAATACATGAAACACGTGAACGTCGTTCGTGAGGACTTAATCTTAGTCAATTACGAAGAAGAACTGGACTTTGTAGAAGCCGACGAATTTGGAAATGTCATCATTTCGGCTTACGTGACAGCCCATGCTCGTTTAAAACTGTACGAAACTTTAGAACTGTTAGGAGATCGTGTGCTGTATTTTGACACGGACAGTTGCATCTACATCGATCGCCTGGGTCAACCTCACCCTACCATTGAAGGAGACCGTTTAGGAGCCTGGACAGACCAGCATCCCGACGACAAGATTCTAAGTTTTGCAAGTGGCGGCCCCAAACCCACAATGAGAAGTACACACGGAGTGTAAAGTGAAAGGATTGATTCTCAATTATCGCACCAGTCAAGTGGTGAACTTTAGCGTCTTGAAAGAAGCCTTGTAGTCTGGACAGGATGGAAATTTTAAAGTGACCACCCACGAACCGCACAAGATTGTACGTTTACCCACACACCAAATCGTCAGCCGGCCCTTGGAAAAAGTCTATCAGATCGTGTACCAGAAGCGAGTTTCGGCTTCCCAACCACTTCACTTTACCGTACGGCCACGCCGATATTGGCCAGCATATAAAAAAGGACAACGTTCAAGACCGATAGTTCATTGTGACTTCCGTTGCCAAGCGAGAAAGATGAATCCTTTCAAACAGCAAGTATCAAGCAAGAGCAAACTCGAGTGCGATGCTGTGCCTTGCGATTGCAGGCATGCCGTACGCTATGACCTTAGCGACTCACTACCACATCATGGGAACTTTGCTACTACTACTACCATACCTACCATGGAAAGTGATGCTGTGCGTGTCAAACCTGACGGATGCGAAAGCGATGCCACTCGTTATCGTACTCCTTTTCACTTTACTGGTTTTCATGGTGGATGTCATCATTATGAAACCATGCGGCTACAACCCTACGGATGTCATGCAAATCTGAGCACACTCCTGCATATTTCACCATACCCTCATCGAAATGAACCTGTGAAAGACGAATGTTCGTTCCCTGTGCGTTTGCCTGAATACTGCGACTTTGAAAGTCGGATCCAAACCTTCCAAGGAAAATGGCCAAAATATCTGGGAGGACCTACCCCCGAAGAATTAGCTACAGCCGGATTTATCTACTTGGACGAAGGGGATAAAGTCAAGTGATTCAGTTGCGGTGTGTCACTTCACGAGTGGGAGAAGAAAGATTGCTTTTACCTGGAACATGCTCGATGGTCTCCAGATTGTCACTACCTACCTTTAGTTTGACCTCGTCATTGAAGTGGGTATACCATGTCGTGTAAGAAACCAGCTACGTGGCTAGGAGTCAAACGTTGGACAACCCCTAGACAAGTATTTAAACCCCATTTGAAAAATAATCTTCAAACATTACCAAACGAAGTGCAAGAGAAGATCTACAAGGAAATTTGGCAGAGACTTGCCAGAGCAAAATCTTAATGGGTGACTGTAGAACTTTTATGTCGAGAAATTCACAAGAGGAAATTGACCAAAGTCAACAAACAAGTCAGATTTCTCTGGATCAAGTGTGCGTTCTTCCTAATATTCCGCTTTAGACCATTTACATTACAAGATTTTAATGACATTCTTGATCGTTTCCTGGAATGGCAGTGACCAGAAATTACTCACTTTGTCCGTTACTTTCGCTCTAGGAGAAGTGTTTGACTGACATGGTCATGGATACTTTACAAGAGAACTTTCGTGGTTTGCCTGTGGAGTTGAGGGAACTCATTTACCGCGAATTGGTCAAAGTGCAAGTGAAACGCAAAGAACAATTGCATCCGTTACGTCACCGATGTTTAAACCACTGGTACCTGAAGGCTATAAAAGGACTGATTCTGATGCAAGTGTTCCAGTGGTCAGACATTGATCAACTACTCGTAGGCGAGAAGGATTGGTTTGTTGTTAGTGACTGCATGTACTACAAGGTAGACTTACAACAACGAATTCCAGAAGAAGAGTTAGAGTGTTACCAAAATCTCTTACACAACGTAAACTTAGTTCAAGAGGAAACTTCTGACCGGTGTGTGATGTGCAAGTTAGTGACCAACAATGTAGATTTGCCACTGGAGTACGACCATCTCTGTGCAGAAAGTACATTTATTGTCTCCGACAAAAAGACGTATAAAAACGGACTACCATGCCACGACCTTTATCATTCGTGATACAACAGATTCCGTGGAAGGAAATCAATGACAATATTCAAACGGTGGAGGATTACGATCGCCTATTACGAGAACTGTGTCCATTGATTTGGGGTCGCCGTGTAGTGTGTGTCTTAGTGACTTGCTTTCTGGGATTTCGTTTACCAGCCGATTCTTTGTGGACTCTTTACGAGCAGTACATACCACTCCAAAAAAAGCATGAAAGTGGTTCCTTTAAATGTACACGAAAAACTCATTCTGCTCAAAGCTTTGCGCCTTCATCTCGATACTTCTCGACAACCTCTTCAGGAAAGAAAGATTCGTCAACTTTTAGGTACTGAAGATGTGTACGATGATGTGTTTGCAGGTTGTGACTTACACCCTCACTGAAAAGATGTACGTGACTGGAAAAGTTGGGGTTTTGAGGCTTGGACAAAAGAAGTGGCACACTATGCCCAAGATTTGTCATCCTAAAAAATTAAAACGTTCAGTGAAAAAAGTAACTTTTAAACCAGTGTTAGTGACAGTGCCAGAAGAAGAAGAAGTCGTGACCGAGGAAAACCACTCTCTTCAGGACAGAACCGTTATCGACATCCCCAAAGGCCATTCCGGGAGGACTCTTGTGTGACTGTGCCAAGGAGTGTAGAGACTCTAAGAACATTACACACTGTCCCTACAATTCCACCTCTTGATCACCACAAATGTTGTTGTACAGAGACTTGTTTATATTCCACTATGATCGTTTTGATGTGTCTTTTATTCACGTACTTAACCATTTGGCTTTTATGTATTTTTGTCTTTCGTGTTGTTCACAATTAAAGATGACAATAAACGTGTCCTGAAAAAAGTATAAAAATCTTGTCTTGTCTGTCTTCGTGTCAAAAGTGACATTTCTTACAATACAACTACTATGGCTACCTCGACTCTCTCTGGGAGGCCTTGTATCTTCGCCATCCCTTTAACATGCTCATTGCCGGACCTAGCGGTTCAGGCAAAACCGAACTTGTCAAACGTATGATCGAACATAAACATCATTTGATCGATCTTCCACCTCAACGAATCGTGTGGTGTTACAAAGAGTGGCAATCGGCGTACAGCCTTCTGCGAGAAAGTCAAGGCAATTCCATTGTCTTTGTGGAAGGCATTCCTGGCGAGGACGATGGGATCGTGTCTGACCCTAGTCAAACTCATTTGGTTATTTTTGACGACATGTTAGGAGACGCCGAAGAGGAAATTAAACTGTGGTTTACGCGCAAATGGCATCATCGTAATGCCAGTGTCATTTACATCACTAAAAATTTGTTTCAACAAAGTAAAGCCCATCGTACCATCAGTCTCAATGCTCATTACGTGGTGTTGTTTAAAAGCCCTAGAGATAAATCGCAAGTGCAAGTCTTAGCCAAACAGTTAGGAACGCCTTGGCTGACTCATGCCTACGACGATGCCACTCAAACCCCACACGCTTATTTACTCGTGGATTTAAAGCCCACCACTCTCGATTATTTGCGATTTCGTACCCATCTGTTTCACCACTGGTGCCAGGACGGAGGGCCTGTCGTGTACACGTCCCCTTCGTCGGCTTAACAGCAATCACAATCACCAAAAAAAGTCTATAAAATCCTCTGTCACTTTGGCTCTGTCTCACACATCGTCAACATGATGTCCCTTCAGTCTCATCTTCCCATCAAATTGATTCGTGCCTTGTACGGTATCAGTCGCGAAAAAGATCCACAAATACATGCTCGTGTCTTAGACGCTAGTCTCAAAGAAGTCTTACGATGGTTTACGGTGACAGCACGTCAATTACTGCAAGGCATCATTCAGATTCCACATCAAACCAAACGTTTTTTTGAGAGAGAAACAAAGTAGCCTTGACGCAGCTAGCCGATCTTCACACTGACACTCAAACCAAAAAGCAAATCATTTTGAAACCTGGAGGTAGCGCTTCTCTAGGAGGTGTCATCATTCGTTCCCTCTTAAAATGGGATCCTAATGCTCCCAAAGTCGTCCCCAAGAAAAAAGCCACCCCAAACGTACCCAGAAGAAAAAGAAAAAGAGTAACGGTGTCAAGACCAGGTCACAGCCTCAGAAAAAGAAAAAGAAAAGTCCACAGAAAACAGCTTCTATCCGCAAGAGAGCGTCTCCAAAAACTTCTCCTCCAGCGGTGACACCCTCTTCCTCGTTTGAAACCGATGGTGACACGGGGATTGCACGCCTTGAAAGATGCCGCGTTGACTCATGGTAAAGAATTTCTCCAAAATGTCATCATTGACAAACAAAACGCAAAAGAAGCTTTCTTGAGAGCATTCAAAAATGTCTTGCTTCAAACGGGTAAAGACATTTTGGGCCGGCGAGAAACTCCTATAAATGCCCTGAGCGATGCAGAGTCAGGCATTCCTGCTTCCCTGACGCTACAGCAAGGACAAGGCAGAAAAAGACGAAGAAAACACCCTTTCAGAGGACTTCACACCCCTAGAGCTAGAAAGACTATGAAAAGAAAAACCGTCCGAGAGTTAGACGTGTTTGAGTATTAAATCAGAGGAAATGATGCACCGAGAGTCTTGCGCTTGTTCCAAGTCGGAACTGGATCTGTTTGCCATGCCACCCACCATGATGACGATGCAAGAATCCCAATGGGTCGAATTTCATCCCGTCTCCTCTTTAACGGATTCAGCTCCCATCGAGTTTGAAATAAAGGACAACCCGAAGATTACATCGATCTGAATAGCAGTTACTTGTACCTGAAACTCAAAGTGATCAAAACCGACAACACCAATCCGGGTGCCGATGCCAAAGTAGCTCCCGTCAACGATTTCATGCATTCCTTGTTCAGCGAAGTGGATTTGTACTTGAATAACAAACTGGTTAGCAGTAGCATGGATACTTACCCTTACCGAGCGTACCTAGAAAATCTCTTGACGTATGGAAAAGAGGCCAAGAACACTCATCTGGATGCTTGCGTGGTATGGAAACCTGACACCGCAGGTGAAGACACGTTTAACGACACAGCCCTGACAGCCGATGACAATCCTCACAATGTGAGTTTTAACCACAGTCGAAGGAAAATCCTGCAAGGTCGTAGTTTAGAACTGATGAATCATTTGCATTTGGACATGTGGTTGCAAGACAAGTATTTGCTCAACGGAGTGGATATTCGCCTGAGACTCAATCGGAGCAGTGTCGCTTTCCATTTGATGACTCATGCCAATGAGTACAAAACCATCATCCAAGAAGCCAGACTTTACGTGCGCCGCGTAGAAGTGTTACCTAAAGCGGGAAACGACATCAGTCACACATTGAACAGAACGACCGCCAAGTATCCGATACGACGTGTAGAAGTGAAAACGTTCACCATTGCTGCTGGACTCCGATCCAAGATCGAAGATCATCTGTTCCAAGGACAGTTACCCAAACGTTTAATCGTTGGCATCGTCAGTAATGCAGCCCTCAACGGAGCCCACGATCAAAATCCTTTCCAGTTTAAGCACTACAGAGTGTCCAAGACCGAAGTCAGTCGCGATGGCAAGACCTTGTGTACCAGAAGCTACCGGACAAGTAGGAACCAACACCAGTCACGGTATTTCGTAAGAAGATTATGAAGGAGGTTACACTTTGTGGGCCTTTGATTTCACTCCAGACCAAGGCAGCGACGAGAGACATTTCCACCATATAAAATCTGGTCAACTGCGTGTGGAACTTCAGTTTGCAGAAGCTCTCGCCGAGATGGTCAACGTCATCTTGTATGCTGAATTCGACAATACCATAGAAATCAACAGTTTGAGAGAAGTCATTCTAGACTATTAGAAGCAATGGAAGACTCCTATTCCTCATGGAACGGTAGAGAATCTTTGGAAATGGAATGGGAGGATAGCGTGAAAACAGAACCCCAAGACCAAGACAAAGAGGAAGAGGTAGTAGGCAAGTCCAGATGACCAGAACAAGAACAACATTTAGTGTCCTGTTTTGCTAAACACCTGGCGGATAAAATTACGGAATTGAGTAAGAAAGACTGTTATGGATGTCAAAACGATCATGCCAGTCAAATTCAACACGATAAATGTTTGATGATGAATCAAGAAGAAAAATTGGACGAGTATCTGGACGAAGCTCGAAGCTTGGACTCTCATCTCGGAAGAAGCAGTGTTGCGTGATCATTCCTGCCCTCTATTGACTACTCTGGAGATCTATCGCATCGAAGCTCTCTTAGCCCAGAGTTGGGAGACAAGGCGAAGAAACGGTTATTTGACAGAGCATTTCAAACAAAAAGTCAGAATTGAATTGATGGCTTATCATTACCTGTGAAAAAACAATAAAACAAAAAAAAAATGGATACCTGGGAACTTTATTACTTTTTGAACAACGATTCGTATACTGCTTCTTGGAATCCTGTCGTGTGCGCTAAAGATGAACTACCTCATTGCAAACCTCAAGACCATCAAGCTTATGTCATCAACACGGACGACAGTCATCTCCCAGGAACTCACTGGGTTGCCGTCAACTTCCCTCAAGAGGATTGTGTGGAATATTTTGATTCGTATGGATTACCCTCTTTGGGAGACGACATCATTGACTTTATGAGAAGAAATGCCCAGACGACACGATTCAATAACGTGAAATTACAAGGCACAGATTCCATGGTGTGTGGACACTATTGTGTGTATTTTCTTCATCAACGCAGTCTTGGATATCCTTTAGAACATTTAGTGACTTATTTTGATAGTAACTCTTCTAGAAACGATGAGAAAGTAGATCGATGGTTTTGTGACCATTATGGCTATCTTTTGTCTTTAGCTAGGAAACGTAGTGTACATCAATGGCCTCATGACTTCCATCAATGGAAATCTCACATGATTTCACAACGTTGTCAACCTTGTCAAAAATAGTTTCTTTGATGTTATTGTTACTTGTTAGTTGCTAGTGGTTGATTGCCTGTTTGAATAAAAATATGTTGTGTTTTGAAAAAAATGTGTCTGTCGTTTGTTTTCAAAAAAGACTGTGAATATATGCTCTTTGACTTCTCTCTATCCTCACCATGACATTCGCTATCATAGCGTTGCGACTCAACAAAAACCAAGTAAGGATGTTTTCTATCGCGTCCGCGTTTGAACCATATAAAGCGAGGCAGTCTCCAGTCTGGGCATCCGCTGTTGACTCGTCAACCTATGAACATGCCTTCCAGACTAGCCAAGCTGAACGAAGCTTACGTCAATTTACATCGTGTCAAGCTAAACCTGATACCGAAGCCTGAAGAGATAGAGAATGTCAGGATGTTATCAATAGCCCAAAACCTGGCAGAAGAGGTTTTCAGAGAGGAAATCAAGAAAGAACAAGAAGAATGGACAGAGAAGTACAGACTTCAGAAGCAGAGAGAACAGCAACAACAACAGCAGCAGCAACAAGAAACAGACAGAGGTTTTGTTGATTGTCGTGTGGACACCAAAGAGTTCTCCTTCTCTTTTCGTAGAAGCAGGCCGTATCGTATACGAAAGCCTGCCACCAGACGGGGACGCAATCTTAGACAGTAAAAAGAGATTGACATCACTCCCGTCAACACACAAAAAACCAGCCCTTTTCAGGGCTACCCCAATACTCTCGAAAAGACATACTAATTCAAATTGCCAAAAAAATTTCTGTGTTTATGTTTTTTTTAAAAAATAGAAGTGTGTCCATAATCACTTACTTTCTACGTCTTGTCAGATAATGTATGTCTGTGTTTGTAAGTAAAAACAAAAGCCAACGTGAGTGTTTCTTTTAGGTCCGCGCGTTCCATATTTTTTTTTTTTTTTTTGGTTATTTTAAGTTTTGGTGAAAGGGGATGTTTATCTTCACGTCCGTGCTCCACGAATATAAAACAGGGCCCTCGTCAGTCTGCCTACCCGCGTTGATGTAGCAACTGCAACGAAATGAGCAGAATAACGAAACTACTAGAACTCCAGATGCACCTGGAATATGCCAGGCGATTGCTAGATGAGCTGGCTATGAAGGCTATAGCCGAAGAAGCCAGGCTTGAAGAGGAGGAACAGAAGAAAAGAAAGAAGAGGAGAAGGAAAAGAAGCAAGGAATCCTGCCTCACCTCATGCTAAGACCTGTGTGTGAGGTCAAGCCTGAGGTGAGGGGTGTCCTCACCTCAGGCTTGACCTGCCTCAACAGCCACCACTTCCACAACAAAGACTTCCACAGCCTCTACCACCAGTACCAAGAACCGCTGTCCCCAGTGCAGAAAACTGGGAGCAAGAAGTATTGGAGGAATTGGAGAAACAGCGGCAAGAGTGGAAGCCACAGAGACCTCATCATCCCCGGGTCTGGCATAAGAAAAGACAGAGGGAACAAGTCTTCACTATCCCTCAAAGTGAAAACTGGCATGATGAGGCCACTCAAGCCCCGTCTGCGCTCGGAACCATACGCATTAATTGGGAGAATGACTGGAGCTGGCGATGCGTGTGTGGTGCCCGCCCTGGGAGATGTCATCATTAACCAGGTGCATTTGGAGTTCTAAAAAAAACAGCCCTTCTCAGGGCTAACCAGATCTCTAGAAAAGAGAGACTATTCAATTTGCCAATTTGTGTGAATGTGAAGTAGTGTGACTATAAATACTCACTTCTTTACTGATGTGTGTGTGTGTGTGTGTGTGTGTGTGTGTGTGTGTGTGTGTGTGTGTGTGTGTGTGTGTGTTTGTTTGCGATCACGTTCGTTGGTGTGGATAGTAAATATGGTTTATTTTACGCATTCGCGTCCGTTTGTGTGGATAGTAAATATGGTGTATTTTACGCATTCGCGTTCGTTTGTGTGGATAGTAGGTAAGGTGTGTTTTTTTTCTTCTCTTCCCGTTTGTGTGGATAGTATATATGGTGTGTTTTATACATTCGCGTCCGTTTGTGTGGATAGTATAGTGTGTATGTTTTATGCATTCTCTTTCGTTTGTGTGGATAGTAAATATGGTGTGTTTTATGCATTCGCGTTTGTTGGTGTGGATAGTAGGTATGGTGTGTTTTATGCATTCTCATTCGTTTGTGTGGATAGCAGGTATGGTGTGTTTCATGCATTCGCATCCGTTTATGTGGATAGTGGATATGGTGTGCTTTATACATTCGCGTCCGTTTGTGTGGATAGTATAGTGTGTATGTTTTATGCATTCGCGTCCGTTTATGTGGATAGTAAATATGGTGTGTTTCCTACATTCGCGTCCGTTTGTGTGGATAGTAGGTATGGTGTGTTTTATGCATTCGCGTCCGTTTGTGTGGATAGTAGGTATAATGTGTTTTATGCATTCGCGTCCGTTTGTGTGGATAGTATAGTATGTTTTATGCGTTCTCATACGTTTGTGTAGATAGTATATGTGAAGTGAGTGTAAGGGATGTTTTCGTTCACGTCCGTGCTTGACGTATATAACGCGGAACGCTAGTCAGTCTGGCTACCCACGTTGACTAGTCAACACCTATGAAGTATTTAACCATTTAAAAGACAGTTGGTATTGGATGATGGATGGATCATACGTACTGGATAGGCTTGAAAGGGAATGGAGGTTCCCAGGCAGCCAAGACTTGGTGACCAGACTGAAAGTATCCAGTTATGAATTACAAGGGATGATAGTGGAGGAAACGGAGAAGTTGAGAGGCTTCATACAACTTAAATATATAAGAGTGGGAACCTTGAAACAGATGATTAATATTGTTATAGAAGTCAGATGTTATTTGGAAGACATATTCCATTTAACCGAGTGGCCTTCTGTCAAAAAAGGCTTGGACGGTTTACAGAAAGGAGAAGAGATTATGAAAAAGGTAATGGGAGAAGAGGTGAAGAAAATCAAGGAGATATGGACTAAAGAGAAAGGAGAAGAAAAACCAAAAAAAGAAAGTGGACTTTGACAGACTGAATAAGAACTGGATGAAAATACAGCAAAAATTTAGAGCTATGGGACATCCAGACTGGATACCAGAAAAAGAAAATAAGAAGAAGAAGAAAGGAATAATTGGAAAATTAAGAAGCTGGTGGAAGAACTGGAGAAAATGGAAAAAACCCAAAGGCCCTTTTCAGGGCCACTTTCCTATGCCTAGAAAAGATATTTTTTGACAAATTTGCCTATATATGTGTTATCTATGTGTTTATCTATGTCTCTGTCTCTCTATTGTATTTGTCCCTCCCTAGAGTGGTAGCTGCGCGTATTCAGGTCAGTCCCTTGCTACATTGTTACAAGTGTCCAGTACCGTCACGCCATCCCACCTGTTCCATTCCTATTGTTCCTATACAAAATTCCATGGAGGCTATAGTGCCGGGACACTTTTTTTGAGGCTATAAATCTTGAGGCTACGGTACACAGGGTGGTATTTTTGAGGCTATAAATTTTGAGGCTACGGTACAACCCCTAAAAATAACATTACGGTCCACGTGAGGCTATGCAGCCCCCATATACTACTAATAGCACCTGTAAAATCCCAGCGTGTTTAGGATACTCTGACTGATGTTTTGGCCGACTAGGATGATGATTGCAGATGTAATTCATGCCATATCCTACGCTATTTGGGTGGTTTTATTGTTTTAGAGACAGCTGCAAATCCATGGAAGATTACTCGCGTTCAAGAAGCTCGTCGTCTATGACTGGTGAGGGGTACGTAGTTTCTGTGAAGAGGGCAGTTGACGAAGATGCTCGATACACAGTGGATGATATTTATAATATCGCGGGAATTCATTCGTCAGCTGTTTGTAGTATACTGAAAAATAATTTGACACTCACGAAGGTTTGTGCTAGATGGGTCCCACATTTGTTGACTTCTGATCAAACATTACGTCGGGTTGATATCGCCAAACACTGATTTATTTTTTTTTAAAACCTACTCAAGAAAAACTAATATAGTTTGAGATGAGAGATTTCAAATTGCTCGAAAATGTCTTACTGTCAAGAGAGTTTTATATCCTGAAATGAATACAAGATCTAATTTAAAAATTTGATAATCATACTGAGAAAGTGTCTAGAGATACGTGGCGAGTATTTTGAGGGATGCATTGATGAACAGATCACAATTTTAAAAAAAAAAAAAATTTGTTCAACAATGCACTAATATTCTGAACTTTGTAAATACGACTCGTACAGTATTTGCTCACTTAAAAATTGTGTCAAACTGCAAACAACAAAGATCCTGATCTGCCGTAGCGTAATGTCAGGGTCTTTGTTGCTTGTTCTACTGATTACTCCTAACAAATTGCACAGAACCAGGTCTGTCGGTGCGTTATGCGACGGCAGATCTGGGTCTGTGCAGTTTGCAGTTGGACTCGTCTTATAAGACAGTATAAACGGTACTACAGAATCGATACGATTATCGACACAACAAATACAGTTTCAATGGGCTTTATTTAAAAAAGTATATTTCGATTTAGATTGCTTGTCAGTATGAATGTTATGAGATTATTTGTAAACATGCATGTAACCATTAAAAAAAATTGTAGAAAAGTACGATCTCTAAAGATCAATGTTACATACTTAACTAAAGTACAAAAACAGATAATGAATTCATGACGAATAAATTGATGTATGAGTGGATGAATTAATGATAGTAACTATTTAGTCGAAATAGAGGCAGGTCTCACGAAAACAAAACGATTTCAGGTTAATGCCGATCAGAGTGCACGCATGATTTGACTGCATCGTGTTGATATGTAAAAACAAATCCGTTTGGCTGAAATAGGGTCTCCATCCATTCACAGATATGTTTACTCGCGTTCACATGGACGCTTAAAACTGATATTTCGGTTTTCTGGGTCATTGAGCAGAAACTGTGACATTTCATACATACACATAAACTTTGAAAATCTCGAACAATCTGATTACAAACACTTAAATATAAACAAAAGCCTATAAATATACGAGACATCATATGATTTACCATTTCAAGGGAATGTAAAACGTATATAAAGCGAGACTGATTTATACGTGTTTAGTAAGCGGAAGGGTACTGATGAGTATTGTATGACGGGTGTTTTACTGGTGCCAAGTTTCGCTATTAAGAAAATGTAATCTTTCGCAAATGTTACACACACAAATATATATATATATATATATATATATATATATATATATATATATATATATATATATATATATGTTGTTGTTATATATATATATATATATATATATCAAAAGATCTGGAGAACTAGAATTTAGCAACTTGACAATAACCAGTTGTCCAACATTCCAGTAGAGAGCTTTGATACATACATACATACATACATACATACATACATATCAATATTTGAGATTCACCCTATAACTGCAATCATCGAACACAGTATACTCAACATAGTATTTGGCATAGTAAAAACGAAATTACACTACAAATATATAAAGAACTCTTCTGAGCTAAAATTGCATAAAACCATAAAATTAACTTTATACATATCATACTATATACATATCACACACACACACACACACACACACACACACACACACACACACACATATATATATATAGTTAGTTAGTTAGTTAGTTAGTTTTAATCATTTATCAAAAAGTTTGTGGCTTGTGGAGAGGCTTCAAAATGTCACACATAGGTGACAGTCGATAAAATGGACATAGGAAATTTTTACCATTTTCACAACAAAATTTGTATAATCCGTTTTTCGTGACGCTAAACTGACCACATCAATCGCTACCCACGAAATGAAGCTTATCATGCAACAATATTGACTATCCTGTAGCGTTTTCTTTTTACAATTAGGAGAGAGCACGCCCTTCTCAGGTTTGATATTACATGCTTTGTTGCTTTAAACACTTTCCAAACAGGAGTACTTCACCTATAACAACAAGAATCGTGGATCCTGTCTTGGTATACAACAATATTCTACACTGGAACAGCTGCTGTCCAACAATTGCTTAGTTTTTGCCGCCCTGGATAGATACACCATGATCTTATCGGTGGCATAGCCAACAAAGCACGGAAACGTGTGAAATTCTGGGCAGCATGAGTAACTAGGCTCTGTTTTCATGCAATTGAATTGTATAAAGGTATGGTATTTCATTCATCTGACTTAAGGCAGGCTTAAATTTCATCCAATCAGATTCTCAGATTTTTGATTTATGATCAGATCCAGACTTTCACTTTGTTGTAGAATGAAGGTGAGAACAAACGTTTTTCTCTATCTGTATCCATATTTGTACGTAGCAGAGACCAATACTGCTATTCTACTACGGGAGAGTTCGCATCTTACGGAGTGTTGACTTGAGAGCTTCCACTGACTTCTCGATCACAATACTCTCATCTAGGTGGTCTCACTGCACCACAGATATTATAAAGAAAGGGTTTCTAAAATGTTCAGTACTCGAACTTTTAACAGCACAACATGAATAATTGCTAGTGACATGATTTTCTACATAATTTATTGTTTCAAAGTCAGCGTAAGATTTAGAGTTTATGCGTCTTTTTGGTTTAAAGTCAGTAATCAAAGGTGTCTGTTGCTGATACCATACCCTTCACTATTTTGAATAGGTAAGTAAACTCATGTCATTGTTGAAGGCTAGTGAGTTCCAGAACTTGTAGAATCCTGGATACACAAACTTCATCACGAGATCTATAATCCTTTTGAATAAATCGTGCTGCTTGGCGCTGAATAATTTCGATGGATTGAATATCTTTAGCGAGGTAGGGGGCCCATATACATGAGCCATATTCGAGTGTTTATCGAACCAAAGATATATATGCAGTCTTCCTACAATCGTTGGGGCAGGTCTTTAAATTATGTTTTAAGAACCTCAGCGTAGAGTTTGCTTCACAGCAGATGTTGTTGATATGTGTACTCCATTGAAAATTTTCAGAGATGAAACCCCTTAAGTATGGACTAGTCGGTACCTGTTGTGGAATGGTGTTGTTTATTTGGTAGAATTTGGAAGATTTGTTTCTAATGCTGAGTATATAACATTTCTTAGCATTAAATTGCATGCCGTATGTTGAAGCCCACTTTTCCTAGGCTATACATGAGTGTCGCCATGAGAAATTTCAGCTTCTAACAATGTATTGATCGACAATAATAGCCTGTCCACTGGACCAATCAATCGAACAGATACGGCCTAGTCTACTGGAGGAAAGGCACAGTTCTATTGAGGCTTTGTGCGTGCCGGGTGTCCATATTTTTCAAGTGGACTATGCCTCCATGAATATTCCACACATAGGTTCAGTGCACATGTCATTCTTGTCGACCGTCAATAAATTAGTTCATTCATATCAGAATTTAGAAGAAGATGCAAAACAGAATCACGTGCCGGGCTGTCTGCTATCAAAAAACTTCATCTAGGTGCATATGCTAACAGAAATGACAGCGTACCAGACAAGAATAAATGTTGACCTATGTCAGCAAAATCATGTTAAATGCACAAAGAAAGGTCGTCAGTACAATATTGTGTTTAATATGAACACAACCTGATGGTCGCACGAAACACGAAAATGACCGCTGTGCCTAGATTCTAATATACCTTGTCCACTAATTACTACTAATGATAACAATTAATTTCTTTAGTAAAATTAATACGATAATATGTTTGCTAGGCTAATATACAATAAACATAATATTGATACAACGATATGACCTATTTCTACCTCTGCTCATCCATCATTTATATATTTAACTCTGAGATTTCGAATAAATATACTTTATCAGATTTCTCACACTCTGGATATTTTTTCAAGTGAGCCAGAGATTGGAATGATATCTCTTGGCGAAGTCCCTATCGAAGAACCAGTATTGAATGCGGTCTTCCTACTCCTGTTTGGGATATGCCCATTTCCTGATGGCGGTGACCCTTCTATATTACTTGATTGGTTAGGTTGTACTCTATCTTTTTTCTTTCCTTCACCGTTTGGTGAAACTGAATTAAGCTCACTTGGAAAACTTGTAGGTCTTGTAATACCATTCATTTGAAAATCTTGAGTCGTCCTAGATGGTAACTCTGGTCTATTTGATGGAGAGACTGCTAGTTGAGTTCTTGGTTGTTTTTTTATATGTGCAAGATGCCCGCCGCGTGGAGAGGGGTCGGGTGGATTTTTAAAGCTATTTGAAGCATTGAGGCTATACCCTGTAGATCTTGAAAAATCTGACGATTCGGTGTGCAATGTTCCTAAATTGCCTGCATCATCAACAGCCGACTGGTTTCTTTCTCGTGTGCTTATGGGATAGTCATCAGTTTCAGGTCTTGAAGAATTAGACTGATCGTGAGAATCTCCAATAGTCTGGAGATTCGAACTGCTTCCAATGAAACCTCTGTTGACTAAACCTCCATTAGGAGAACTTCCGTCCGTTTGTTGTCCGTAACCTAAATGTGCATTTGTTTCATTCCAATCCTTCAGGTGCTGGTCACTGTCTAAATTATGAAAAATGATTCCTGAGGAAAGATTTTCGCCATTGGAGATCCCTGTTCCGCTGGAATGCGTGTTCACGTATGGTTTTATGTAGTCAGACCTTTCATATAGCTGCCGTTTTAAAGCTGAAATAAAGAGAATACAATACTTCTTGAGGAAAATTACATCTAAGTTTAAATTGGCTACACCAGCATAGGCTTCTGCATTTGAACCTCAAGGGTTTGATTTGCATTCACTGAAAAGGAAGCCCTAGTTTATATTATTGGCTTGTTACTAACATTTGTTCTCAGATTTTTATTCGAAGTCTATTTAGTAGACATATATTCATGTGAAAAGTTCTGCAGATGTTCTACGAGGAAACGATTCTCGACGTAGCACTAAAACTGCTGAAAAATACGTTAAAATACGACCATTTTTGGTAGGTACCTCTTCAATCAGCAATGATACAGATGTGTAATATTTTATCATGACTGGTGGTAGCTCTTTGGTTATAAAATGTTCATATCAATTTTGGGATATCTTTCTCTTTACAAATATAAATATAAGAGGTTGCACATTTTCTAGACTGCTTTACTTTCTAAAGAAAATCTTTGTAAGAATATATTCTGGAGGTAGTCTGCTACTCTCAATTGATTTGGTTTGAAAGTATTTGAAAACTGAGTCGGCATGGCTTGACATTATTATTTACATGCAACTATTAAACCTCTGTTTGCAAAGTCGTCGGAAATATGTTTAAAGACTCTTAAGGTCTTTGGAATCTTTTGATTTCCTCTTAAAATGGAAAGGATTCTTTTCAGCTAACAAACAGGAAGAGCAAATCAGAGGAAAATATTTTCTGGAAGAGTCCTATTTGAAGCAGCGTAATTAGCCTCCTTATTCCTAAAATTTTAAATATATGTGCCATACTGTATATGTTAACTGGATTGGACATTACATATTCGTTTAAAGTACCTTACTGAGTGGTAGAATATAATGAAATATATGTAAAATGTTCTGAAGCTAATATAAAAGGTATTTCCAAGCAGCATATTAAAGCAGAAGCACAACTATATTTTGCTGCAAAACAATCACTAACTTAAACAGCTATTCTTCAGAAAAGTTATGTTTGATTCTTGCCACGAGGAAAGAAAGCTAACAAAACAGGATTGAGCAGAAATTCATCGATTTCATCTGGATGTATTTTATATGGAAAACGCTGTAGAGATGAGATTTAATATGTGTTAGCGAAACATTCTTAACTGTTTCGTATTCCACCACGAATGCGTGCAAATCTAAACTTAATAGTTATTAATGGCGATATGCCTCTGCGAAATTCTTAAATTAATCTCCAACATTTTTTCCAGACGGACGATATAACTGAAACACAATGTAAAACAAAACTTCCCATCTGGCAATTACGCTGAGGGAAGGAGAAAGAAATATGTGAAAACAGGGAGGTTCGTTTGATATTAGATTTCAAATGTATAATCCAAATACGCTCTTTCCAATAAAAACTTCTGCAAGACAAATTCAAAGAGATGGATATGAGTCCATGCCTTCGTTGTGTCAGTTCCCCTATTTCAGACTATGACTCATCAGTATCCACGCTGAATACATACCATGAATTTGTTTCCTCGTGCAGAAAATAATAATAGCCAATGAGACAATTATTAGGACGAAGACGGAGATAACGATTCCAATTATTACATAGTCGGCAGCTCTAAAAGCATCACTTGTGACGACTTGGGGCGTTGATGTCACAGGGTTGACTGGCTGTTGCTTTGTACAGTGGTCACATGAGTTGCCTGAGCATTTTGCGCTGAGTGTGGATGAGAAAATTTCATTTGTACTTGCATAAAATTTGAAGCCGGAAGAGAAGGTTCGAAGGTCATCCTTGTAGTAGCCTACCTTTAAAAAAACAAAAATAAAAAAGAACAATGTGAGTGAATTAATATATAAAAAATGTATTTTAAGAAATCTTTAATTCTCAATTAAATAATCAGTTTTGCATGCATATATATGCAAGTCGCTGGATGCTTAATTTTTGACAAAGACTGCCGAAATATGGATGGTATTTCAGGATTGGATGATGTTTGTAACAGAAACTGCCAAAGAGGAATGGATATAGCAAATCTTTGGACGATGTTTGTGACAGACACTACTAAAGAAGCAGGGTTATAGCAAGTTTTTGGATGATGTTTGTGACGGAGACCGCCAAAGAGGGAGGTGTATGGCAAATCTTTGGGTGATGTTTATGACAGAGACTGCCAAAGAGCGTGGTTTTTCGCAAAATCTCCAATCTTCCTAAGGTTTTGTTTAGTAGCCGTAATAGGGTACGTACGAACCTAAGCATAATGTAAGATAAACGGCTAGGTATTGGACAATACATCTTGGTATACAATCACACAAAGTCTGTTTCGCTTCATAAACTAAGAGAAATAACAACTTAGGACTCCAACAAACGGCTGACATACGGTTAATATTGGTGTTAAGATTTGTTCTATCATGGCCCGGTTTCTTGAGTTTAACTGTAAAATTAAGCATTCTTCAAATCGTTTATTTTAATTAGATTTTATGTAAAACTACGTAAAGATAAAACATTAAAAATAATTTTATTTGTGCATTTGTGCAAAAAGCGAATTTTCGTTAAACATCTTTCCGGTGCTGAGGTGTATTTGCAATACATGTGTCTGGACCTTAAAAAAAGCGCGGAAAGCATTATTCGCACGGCTAATCCTAGTATACTAAGTGATTTTATATATATATATATATATATATATATATATA
>JAECUM010093861.1:0-38985 GCA_016617855.1 Megalonaias nervosa | reverse complement strand
ATATATATATATATATATATATATATATATATATAGTTACGTATATGTAATTAAATTGCTTGTTTGTTAGTTTTAAATTCTTTTTTATTTTGTTTCATTACATTTTATTGTAAGAATAATATTTTTACTGGATTTTATATTTTTCCGCAGTAAATTTAGTCTTTTGTTTTGACCTGTGTAAAACACAAATGTTTGCTTCACTTTTATTTTTAGCTAACCTAGTTCTTAATCTTGGTTCCGATTTTGTAAACATTGAATGAAAATGATTGGTCATTACCAAGGTCATGTTCGGCCCACGTGTTAACTAAGTTGTAAACAGTCTTTCTTTTGTATTTATTTCCAGCGTGAGAATCTGATTCTTAGATAGGCTATTCTAGGTTACGTGCTAAATGGCATTTTTTTTTAATGCGCTGTTCAAATTAATGATCACGTAGTCCCGTCACGTTAGCCACCATGTGATCTAAAATCGTGGGTTAAAGCAGACGTTTTCTAGTTTATTTTACAGTCGTATTCCACACCTTTAGAGCTCAAGGTGTTTTTATTGTTGATGCCAGTTTGTTTTGAAGTTCATCAATTTTTTAGGATTTAATAATTTTTATTCTCTGGAAAAGAAAACAAGTGCTTTTCTTTATAAAAATTCTGGGACAAAGACGTTTAGTGGAAATTTATTCTGGAATTCTAAACAGAACATTATAAATTGTGATTCAACGAGGAACTGTTGCCATCAGTACAACAACCTCATCTGACGTCATCGCCTTCCATATTGGAACGTCATCGAGATTCGAACCTGGATTCAATTAGAACTTCTTTAGTGATAGGACTTATAATTTTGAATTCTAGGATTATTTTTTGGATTATATTAACAAACCGTAAGTCCTATTTCACATTTTTATCTTGTTTTCTAGGGAAATAAAATTATTTTGTTAAATTTACAAAGCTTGTTGACTTTACTCTGTTCTTTTGTTACTTTTGTACGAGCCTACAAGTAACAATATATATATATATATATATATATATATATATATATATATATATATATATATATATATATATATATATATATATATATATTCTCAAACTAGACTAAGTTGCATGGATACATAGCCTCGTAGTACCATAATGTCCCCAGGCTATATATAATTTTTCTGTACTTGGACAAAAAGCTAATAAAAAACAGCTTTTAATGGCGCTGCTTCAGATAGTCCATATAAATATATGAGCGCAATTTTACTCGAGCAATCACTAAAACAGTGAGAAATCAGATGGACACCTTTTGCAGTGTGTCTTCCGTAGGAGCAGGATGTGGTCTACCATTGTCTATATTCAAATTATCTGATGATGTTATTATTATGGACAGTACTTTTCGAATATTTTGTATTGTGACCAAATTTAAAATATTCATATAGATCGAATCAATTATAGATCAGCAATGGTCTTGACCTCAACGACCTCTGAATGTAATCATGTTCTCGTCAACATATTCAGAAACTGAAACTAAAAATCACGCACCTCATAATGCAATATGAAAATCTTCCTGTTTATTGTGTAAAATCATTAAAAGTCAAGGCTGTATCTAGTGGTTAATGCGATGTAAAGACGGTGATCACAAAACAGGAAAATCTCTCGTCTTTTTTATATCAGTTACACGATTTACCTGTACTACAAAGATATTTCAATGCCGTTTTAAGCCATTGCTGTCTTCCTGTAATGTTTGAGTGATGTCAATAAATTTCTTTGAAAGGGAACAAATGACAGGATGGTTTTATTCAACGACTCACTCAGGAAAGGCCGATAGTGAATGAAAAACATTTGCCTATATAATGTTGTGCCGTATTTATCGCGCAAGCAGTTACTTGTAACATCCATGCACAAAGTGATACATGCATGCATGCATACATAAATACAGACAGACATACAGGAATCCAGACAGATTGTATATTTAGATGACAGTACAATACCGGTTAGCCAGATGAGTGTGTACGCTATATAGAGCTAATAAGTGCAGGCGAAGCGATGTATCCTGTAATTGTTGTCATCATTTAAAAATCCAAATAAATCAAAACGTCCTTGCCGTACGTGTGACTTTAATTTAAAAACAAAAATCATTACATTAACATTTACATCCTAATTTGGCCGACTACCATAAGCCTGGAGTGTATTTATCACCGGACACTTTGCTTGAAAATAGATATTCCTTGTCATCTTACAGTTTTATCAGCTTTCTCGACTGTGTCCATTGCTAGCGCCAACAGAGACATGAATGGACATCGACTAATTAAAATTGTTAGCGTAATTATGGATTTTTCTTTCTCTGACGATAACGCTCGCCCACGGGGTGCACATGGCACGGATTTGGGCGACATAGGACAAAAGTTCAATATGCACCTTAATCGAGTTAAGGAGGCAAGTTGAGTATATGTAACCAGGGTGGATTTAGTCCATTCCTTCCTCACAGAACATATAACATAATATGATGTCATCCAGCCGAAACATTTTTTTTCTTCAAACTTTAAACTTTGTTTTTGCGTGATTTGTTTTTCTTTCATTTCTGTGGTCGCTTAAAAGAATAAATAATGAACTGTTATTGTCCAGACAAATATAATGCTTGGTGTCGTGGTGGTGATGGTGTAACAATATATAATTTTGGATATGGGTGTGCTGTCTCGAGTCCCAAAAGGTACTTAGTCCTGTACCATGTTGATATTTTCTCATGTACTAGTCCAAGGTACTTGTACAGAACAGTAGTGGACAATATACTAGTCCAAAGGTACTTGCACATAACAGTAGTGGACAATATACTAGTCCAAAAGTACTTGTACATAGCAGTAGTGGACAATATACTAGTCCAAAGGTACTTGTACATAACAGTAGTGGACAATATACTAGTCCAAAGGTACTTGTACATAACAGTAGTGGACAATATACCAGTCCAAAGGTACTTGTACATAACAGCAGTGGACAATATACCAGTCCAAGGTACTTGTACGTAACAGTAGTGGACAATATACCAGTCCAAAGGTACTTGTACATAACAGTAGTGGACAATATACCAGATTGCATTGTACACTTTCTAAATTGGCAAGTTACAGCTGTTTTGCTCATCGATATATATACAGAATAACCGTATGGAAGAGCAACAATGATCTTTGGAGATCAATGTTCAAGTCAACGTCTCGTGGGCTATATGTTCAAATATCATTTTCCGCCAAGTCATCCACGCGTGCTGCTCTTGCAAGGAAATTGTAAGTATCGGGGTGGGGTGGGGTGTTTTTTTTTTTTATATGTTTTTTTCTTTATCTGATTTAATTGTACCAAATATTTTGTACAAATTATCTCAACATTTTAAAAACAGTCTTAGAGTACATTTAAGTATATATCCAGTATACGGTACCTTGTTAACTACCTCACGCTGAGTTTACTTAAATAGACTGCCATGTTGTTTCTTGTTCATTTGAACGTGGTGGTAGAATAATCATAGTTGAAACGTTGCACTTTTCATCGTCGATGGGCATTGTTTTAAAATAAAAACAAATCATGATTTTCAGACATTTAACTGAACAAAGGACTGACAGCAGTGCAAGAGTCTTCGTGCCCGGCAGTTTTAGCTTTGTTATCTTTAAACAAGATTAATTACTTATAAACGGGGCCCCGAGTAGCCGAGTGGTCTAAAACGCTCACCGTTCTGGATCACGGCCGTCTGACCTCTCTCTGCGTGGGTTTTAGTCTCAGGCTTGGCTAACGTGGGTACATGAGAAAGCTTGCCAGTAGCTTCTCGTGGGTCGGTGGTTCTCCCCGGGGTTTTCCAGGATTCTTCCTCCACCAGTTATACTGGACGCCACGAATAGCCTGTCTTGTGCTGAAAATGGCGTTAAACCCTACAACAACAACAACAACAACAACAACAACAATTAATTGTAAACACAACGGTTTTGAAATCCAATGTAGGAACGCAGTTCAGGTAAAGCTTGCAGAATCCCCAAATCAGCTGTATATTTCTCCATACAAGTGCGTGACCGAGACGAAGGAAAACATCACTACACCATAGTAGAAAACAATTTTATTTTAAAAAGGTTGTGAATTGCTGGATTTTCCCACATAAATAAATTATATTTTTTACTGGAGTGAAATATATTTTGTCCACTGTATCATCGTTAATATTATGGCTAAGATATCTATCTTTATACGCACGCGTGGCCTAGTCCTGACATGCATAATTGCCTTCAATGCAGACAAATCAAACTCAATCCAGCAACGTGCAAATATTTTTATGTTCTATTTTACCTTGAATAGAGAAGGAGAATAATATTACTATTTATATTGTGGAGCAGAACAAAAACGGCAAACCGCTGATAATATCCACGGGATTCCTTAATAAACCTGCTAGCTTCAATCTGTTATACATATTGCTAGCCAAAGCCCAATAGCAAAATTAAAAAAAAGAAAAAAAAAAAAAAAAAAGAAAGATTTCTTGTTTCGATTGAATAATGGATATATCTAATCTCTTCAAAAGTTAAGTATTTTTTTCACACACCCGATAAAACATCCGTTATTCACTCGTTTCAAGCAAATGTTCTCTCCTTTACCTCAAAGTATCACTACCACCACAACCACCAATAATAATAATAATGATAATAATAATAATATTAATAATAATAATAATAATAATAATTATGGTTCATGATGATCATTATGTTACAGTATGAATTTATACTATAAGAAAATAATGACCGTGAATGAACAATGAGGATCAGACTAGCATTATTTTAATAATAATTTTTGGCAATGGACATTTCATGAATTGGTGTTGAGTATTGATGATTAAACAGCCACAATATGATATCAATATTATGATATAATGTTGATAATCCTGCTGTCATCAAAGTTTTGATATTTATCGGTATGATTTATTATTATTATTATTATTATTATTATTATTATTATTATTTATTATTATTGATGACGACGACGATTATTAAGAGCTGATTCTATTGTACATGCAGGTTCTTGCGAGTGAGTGTTTTGATTGTGCTACTTTTTCACTTTTTTCAGATCAAGTGGTCATTACGACATGTGATCGGTTTGCTGAAATCAACCCGGGGCTTGAGACTTCAAAATGTGACTATTTTAAAGAAATAACTATGCAAATGAGTAGGTGGCGCATTATCCGATTTTCAAAGGGTAAATTATGCACCTAGTTTAATAACGCGGTCCTGTGCTTAGAATTGAAAAAAAAAAAAAAAAAAACCCACGGGTGTAAGGCCAGATTTGAAAATGCATCCAAACACGGAACGTCTCCAAATAGCCTGCACTCCATTGTACCCAATCTTCAATCGGGGCTAGCTAGCTAGCCGCACTAAGCAACTTCTCCATCACACGTCTTCCTGTCTAATTTTGGTCTCTTATCAGTCAGAAGTGAACATAACATCTTACCTTTGAACCCTTGGAAGTTGCTGGGTTATTCAAAAAAGCCCATAACAGTGGTCGGGTGCGCTTCCACCCACTGGTCTGTCTTTTTCCAGTTTCCTGCAGATCCTCATGCAAGAACCCCTTCCGATCCCTCTCAAGTCGATTAAGGGCCTCCAGGGTAGAATTCCAGGAATTGTAATTGTTCCAGCAGCATCTCTCTATCAGCTGATAACTGAGACCCCAGTATTCCAGCTCGTCCTTGATCGCAGGACCGCAGATGTAGGACGGAAGATGCAGCTGTCCGGTCCGCAGATAATTTAAAACTACCTAATTATTAATAGAAAAAATACTGTATTAGATAGCAAAAAAAATCGTTGTATCAAGTAGCATTTGCTATAATTCAGTTTAATGCTTTTTATTCAAATATAATTGTAGTATCTATTACATCGATCATAACGATGATGCATCAAGAATACCACCCATTTGTGGTTGCATTTACAAAACTTCATTTATGTGGAAATTGTATGGAGTTTTATCATATTTCGTGTCTACCTATGGTAATCAGATATCTGATTATTTTCGAGCTGACAATATGTTGTTCTTATTCCATCCTTTAATGACTGTCAGATAGAATGCTAATTTTAGATAGCTTTTCATAACGATTTATTTTGTAAGCTATCGTGTATTGATAATACGGCAAATCTGGAAGTCTGTAGCTATACTTTCGGCAAAATCATGTGGGTCTCTCAGAAATTTACAAAATTTATACACAAATATGTCTCATCAAAAATATGACCAAATCAAGCAAAATCCATCTTTTATTTCACTATACATGTATATATGTATCTTTTGGCAGTTTATCATCTGCAAGTTTCCGAATAGTGTGAGGTGTTTCGTTTGTTACAGACCAGTATAACGAGTTTCCGGGGAATGCAGTTTTTTCATATTTTATTTTTAAACATAAAGAATGAATCTCAATTTTCATTACCTTCAAACAAGGACAAATTAACATTCATTCATTCATTTACTTTATTTTTTATCATTCGTCATGTTGACTGATTATACTTTTTCAACCAAAGAATACATCTACATATGTATGGAGCTTTTAGGAAACATTAGCACAATCATGATTCTATAGGTGAATAAGTTTAGGCATCCTTTAAATGACCTACAAAACAAGGATGAATGTAAAAGAAAGGCAACTTCTTAATATACAAAGTCTTCATTTTGATAGAAAAGTACTTCTATTTTAAAAGTTCAGGACCGTTTCAGCATGAACTTCACCATGGATACATGCCAGGGCAAACTGATTTTTCCATTATTCACCTTTTATAACTTGCAGGAGGACACAACAGGCTTATTTTACATCCATTAGCCCGAAAGGGGATCTATCTATTCTTAACCTATAATTTTTCAGCATAGCACAAGTCATAATTTATAGCATGAAAGGATTTGGATTTGGATTTTTTAAACGTAGCTTTAACAATTTTTCAGTCATATCGCTACAATGTCTGCAGTGTGGCAGTTTATTGTGATGTCTAGCACTGGGGCATCATGCCGCAGACATGTAGCATCATGTCGCACCAAGTCACATTATCCTAACACCCAGTCACATGAACCTGTTTCTTTTTTTTTTTTTATAAATGTATGTCAGTAAAATCGGCAGTAATGCATTGAATTTTGCCAACTAAATCTACCAATAAAATGCATTGATTTCTTATCCTAATCTACGTGTAAAATCGGATTAAAATTGAAAGTAATGTCTGGACTCTCAAAGAGAACGTAATATGCATTACCCGAAAAATGTCAGGGTCCTTATCAAAAAAGTAATCCCTTTGTTCTTCTCTGAAGTGACTCTTGAGAAAGTTTTCATCCGCCAGTCTGCTGTTTGGCTGAGCATGAAGTGTCGAACAATATGTTTCAAACTTTTTTCCTCCAACATTAAAAACCACGGTCTCTTTTGATGTCGCCACATTTAGTATTATTTTTCCCTTGTTTAAAATTTTTGCTCCTGGCATCATGGCCCCAACAACTCCGCCATCGTTTGTATCAGATTTACTTTTCTTCCCCATTTTTGGAACGTTTGCCTATTGTTCTTGGATATTCAGATTTTTGAACAGCATTCTTTCCGTCTTTTGTTTTATAACATCCTGTGCATCACAGAGAGGGAAAAACTAGGACAATATTTTAAAACTATCCAAACTGGTTTAAACGGGTCATCTTCATGCTTTGGAACATGATTTTTTTGTTGATATCGTTTTCCGCCACTACATGCGTTGTCAAGATAATCATCGTCAAGGCATCAATTACTTAGTGCTTCGTGTCCTATGACTCCTAAGACTGAATGACAACTGAACTAGTAGCTGGTCCGCAGGTATTAAATAGGCAAAAAGTTTGGTGTTTTTGTGTCACTTCTAGCGCACTATAAAAAAGGTTCGTTTGTGTGATTGTAATGTATAACATTAATTTACATAGTACGCCTAGGTGAAGTCTCGAGAAACGTTAACCCTACATGTCTAATTTGCATAGAATGTGTGTGCGTGCGTGCGTGCACGCGTGCGTGTGTGTGTGTGTGTGTGTGTGTGTGTGTGTGTGTATTAATTACAAACTGTAGCAGGGATCGAGACTAAGTTTCGAACTCCTACCCGGTTCAAGACCCCCTCCTTCATTTAGGGAAAGTCGCTATCATTGTGAAAATCCTATGTCAGTTAGGTGGAAACAAAGGCAACAAGAACACCCTGGAATATTAACTGGGGAATTTTGTGTTGTCACCATAACTGTCTTAATATCCTTTTGGCGGTGGCAGAAAATAGAACCCATCTCCAGGAGTCTGATTCTAAAATATAACCCGTTTTAGACAAATCGTTCGTTAAATACCTCTAGAATAAATATACATTATCTAACTTGTTACTTTGGGATTGTTTTCTCCGTTCTAAATAGTCAGAGATGTGCTTATTTACCTTTGTAATATTTTGTATTATTCCCTACATAATGAGGCTATATACCTGACGTTAGGCCAATCTTATATGTATGGTAAATGCAAAACTAAACAAAATATGAAAACCTCCTTATCATAGATACAGCTAACATATATTTATGTATATTACACACAAATATACATACATGTAGTTCAGTCGGAGTTAAGATTGACAACATGAAACTGTATTGATGGAGGGAGTGAACTCTTCACATCCCTGCTCAGTGTATCCGCTACAAAATGTAGTTCTGCATCTGTTGCAGCTATTCAAAATCCTCTTTGGAAATAGCTTCTTTTATTTATGTTAGGTTACATTTTCATTCATATTGATTAAAGAATTAAAAGAAACACTTAATGAAAGTTGGTTTAAATTAAGAATTGAGACAAACACTTTATGATTAGTTTCCTGAACATTGAATCATTCGTGGGTCTACTCTCGTTTCTCACGGATCTTTGTCTGTAGCTTGCGACGATAGTGTCTCTCGATCTCGATCTGTGTCGATCTAGACCATCATCGCAAGCTACGGGACAAAATCGGGTAATCGAGAGAAGGACAGTTCGGAGTGGACTATTTGGAGCAAACAATTCGAGGCGGACAATTCGGAGTGGACTATTCGGAGCATGCAAAACAGACAATTTTGAGCAGGACAATTTGGAGGAAGAAAATCTAAAGCAAGACAATCCGAAGCAAGGCAAGTTTGAGCAATTTAAAAACATAATAACCATTTAAATTTTTCGTTAGATTAGTTAACTATCAGTTGTTCATAATGATGGTTAATGTTGACACTACCTATTAAGTTATAATGTTGGTTTGAAACAGTCATCGTCAATTTTGAGAGAGCAGCAATGAACGCGTTCAATGTTTTCTATTCGATAAATATATTCACAGTTGCCAATTCCATTTTTGTCAGTGCATCTGGAGAAGATTAATGCACGTACGGATGCGTTTAGATTTGGCATGTGCATACAGTCGCAATAAGGTGCGTATGTATAAAGAGCTGATAGACATGGATTCTTCCCCAGACGTTCAACCTCTTCTCAACTACTTCCAAGAAACATTCACTGAGAAAAAACGTAGGACCAGAGTTGGCGCTCTATTGCTGGCAGTGGCGTAGCGAGGGTACTTAGCGCCCGGGGACAAAACATAAACTTGGCGCCCCCTTCGAGTGCATGTGAGATAATGAATAGTTGCATTTTCCTCATTTTGGCGCCCCTGGCACATGGCGCCCGGGGACAACTGTCCCCCCCTCCCCCCGCCATCCCCAAGCTACGCCACTGATTGCTGGTCGAGATATGAAATTGTTACGAAGCTGCTGAGTCAGAGAACAACTCAGGGGAAGGATGACACAGTGTGTTTGCAAAATATTTTCAAATTTTTCATCCACAACTAGAAACATTCGTCGTTAAGATACAGAAGGAACAGAACACAAAAAGAATTCCCGTAGAACGGGATCTTAAGCTAATTAAAAAAAAAATATAGAGATTTCGACCGCCGACTTGGTGTGGTCGTCATGAATTACGAAAATCGTTCGTAATTGGACTAATTATGAGCATGCAGTCAAAAGATAAAGGTATTGGCTTAAACAATAAGTTTCACATCTTGAACAATACTTGAATGTTAGCTGACGTTTTATGATTTAACTGATTACCCATTTTTGGAGGTAGTAATGCTTCCTTTATTTGTATTACTGAAAGGTAGATAATACTACAACTTTGCATTGCATATCAATTTTCCAGTAATAAAACGTTTAATTTCTGTACAGCTTTTTAGCTAAACTTAATACAGTATAGCAAATTAGGTAATCGTTTGACCCCAAACTGTCCGCTCCGAATTGTCCTACTCTGAATTGCCCAGCTCAGAGTCACAGCCTGACAATATTCGAACAAAAAATTCCGTCTGGAAAAATATCTTGCTCTGATTTATAGCAATAACAACACCATATCCATTACATTATTTGAAATAAAAAATATTTGTCTTCAGATAAAAGGTAATAAAATATCTCAGCTCAACAGAATATCGTTGCCTTTCTCCGATACATGTGATTTAATGATCATGAATATAAATATATTTGTAATATTCAAAATTAGTTTGTTACAAATACAACTGTTTCGGGGGAAAAAAATTTATTACGTAAAACGAAAACATGCTATTAATATCTTTAAAATCGTGAAAAGATTACTCAGAAATTTCCCTACATTCCTTATTGACGGAAACCACCGTACAGCGAAAAAGTACCGTGGTACATACCACCGAAAGAAAAAATACAGCTCTCTCTCTCTCTCTCTCTCTCTCTCTCTCTCTCTCTCTCTCTCTCTCTCTCTCTATATATATATATATATATAACGTCATTACAATTTATAGCAAACTGACTGCCAGACTCTTTTGAACTTTTTGGAGTTCATACCGATACATGTTAGCATGTAACATCGGCCAACTGATCAGAGCTGAGTATTGACGTCAGCAGGCGAGGTTTTCTCTGATTCGCTAAATAATGTCTATATCATGAGATTCGCTGTTTTGTATTATTGCGCCCTAGTGAATGAAATTCAAAATATGATTAAATAAAAGAACGTTATTAAAATGTGAGTTTATTTATGCTGTTGAATTAAATTATAAGGATTGGCTGTTTATTTTGTTTTAAATTCAACGAAGTATGAACCGAAAAAAAAAAACGCTGTGCAAAGAAATAAATAAACAAGGCTGCAAAAATAAATAAACAAACAGAAAACATGGCGCTGTGGATTTACAATTCAGTACGATGAAAATAATTAAGGGTAAGGAAACATTGTTAAATCTGTAAGAGGTGAGCTTTTTTAACGCATTTGAATGGGATCATGGTATTTCCTTTAGCCTGAGAATGAATCTCTCTCTCTCTCTCTCTCTCTCTCTCTCTCTCTCTCTCTCTGTATATATATATATATATATATATATATATATATATATATATATATATATATATATATATATAATAAAATCACATAAAGAAAGACTTTGACAATAAGTTCTTAATGCTAACCAATTGCTGGATATGCATACGGGTTACATTCAGAGTATCGTGATTAAAAATTAACAAATCTTTCTTCTTCTTCTTCTTCTTCTTCTTCTTATTATTATTATTATTATTGTAAGATAATGGCTTTGAAAAATAATCGGGAATAGTTAGGTGATATTTGTGGCTTGGTGACAGGTGGAGTAGAATAAGGAGACCTGTATTGCCCGAATATGTCTAACACTTCAGTATATGTCTAACACTTCAGTATATAACCAGAGTAAGGGATAGGGTAAGGGACAGAGTAAGGGACTGAGTAAAGGATAGAGTAATTGACAGAGTAAGTGATTGAGTAAGGGGCAGTACGGGATAGAGTAAGGGACAGAGTAAGGGATTGAGTAAGGGCCAGAGTGAGGGATAGAATAAGGGACAGAGTAAAGGACAGAGTAAGGGATTAAGTAAGAGTCAGGAATGAGGGATAGAGTAAGGGATAGAGCAAGGGATAGAGTAAGGGACAGAGCAAGGGATAGAGTTAGAGTTTGAGTAAGGGTCAGAGTGAGGGATTGAGAAAGGGACAGAGTAAGGGACATAACAAGGGATAGTGTAAGGGACAGAGTAAGGGAAAGAGTAAGAAATATAATATAGATACATAACCTTTTTTAATAAGTCAGGTATGTCATACTTTAATGTTAAGTTTCATGTTCGCAGCGAGATATTATCTATGTCTCGAAGAGCTATGCCCAATAGGTCAAGAAGATGAGTAACGATTTAAGTAAAATAGCACTGCTTATTGGTATGGTAGGAGATAAGTATATTGACAGAATCATTGTTATTAAATACGATTATGCCTCGAACTTGTAGACACCCACACTCAGGCCCACCCACCCACACACGAATGGCAGGTCAAACATCATTCTTTAAAAATCTCTCTCTCTCTCTCTCTCTCTCTCTCTCTCTCTCTCTCTCTCTCTTACACACATACACACCCCTCTAACTCTCCCCCTCACACATCTCTCTCTCTCTCTCTCTCTCTCTCTCTCTCTCTCTCTCTCTCTCTCTCTCTCACACACACACACACACACACACACACACAAACACACACGCATACACGCACCTATGATGGACGAGGAACACTGCATTTGACCGGTTGATTGATGTGCGAAACATGATACTTTGGGTTCATCTCCGCGAGTAATTACTATTTACTTCCTCTAGTTAACATTTTCGTGAAAAATAGAGAGTACGGAGATAACAATAGGGATGTTAGACTTTTCCGACATTCGCGTACTATAGTATTTTTTTTGGGGGGGGGGCACCATAACCTCGTTTTCATGACAAGGTAATCTATGATTTTAATCCAGTGAGGTTAGAGTTTAAAACTGGGGTGAATAGTTTCTCTTTTGATTATCACAATTCTCCTTTTGTTAAATTGAAAAGTGTATTCTTTACTAGAAAATGAGTTCGGTTAAATACCAGGAATCCCTCCAAATCAGTCCTTCAGTTTTATCATAGGTTCACTGTATTATTCACAAACTCACAGACTACACGGTGTTACGAAGCAGATGCGTTCCGTATAATTATATAATGCTAATTCCATCAAAGAAATCTTTAGTCCGGTTCCATAAAATTCAATACTTCCAACTTAACCGGAGTTTAATTTTTATTTTCAGCATCGCATACTTATTGAAAATATTTTTTCATAAACATAGGATTGGAAGGCAATGCTAACTTAAACGAAACACAAAAAATGCAAATTAAATAATAAAAGATAATACATTATAAATTTGAAACAAATTTTGGATTAGGATCGCAGTCCATTGCACTCATTCAGATTAACAAGGCAGTTTATCTTCTCCCTTGTTCAGATACGTTGGAAGATAGTGAATGCTATTGCCAGGATGTTTACACTGATTTGGTAATTAATCTTATTTTTGCTGAGCCCTCTAGTTTGAATGACTTTCACCTGTCTAAATAAATCCCTACTCCCTAGGCGGTGTGATCAAAGGATTCCTTATCATACGGGAACGAAAATGTGATCACTGAACTCTCTCTTCTAGGCATTGTGTGAGTGAAACAACGCAGTGTGTCCTCGTCTCACTTCAAGGTTTATATATGTGCTAATTTTCTTGAACAAACTTTCAAGTGTTGTAACATCTGCTATCCTTTTGAATTTCCAGTCATGTATTCTACACGAATATCTGGTCAGTTTTTAACAGAGTAGAATTGTTCTTTCTTCCTTAAATGTGTATGTCGAGGTAACTGTGAACTTGGAAAAACTGATAGATACTTATTTTACAAGTATACTGATCAATCAATGACTTCCATTCAGTCGATATTACATGTAATCCCTACATGCAGATCGTGTCACTGTGTGTGTAGGTTAGTAATAATTTCATGTCAGGTGTAATACGATAGAAGATAAAATAAATATCTGATCTAATTATGATTTATTTTCCAGCCGTAGTTCCAGCTGTGTTATGTGGTCAGACGTGTTTGTGAAATTGCTACTGTAAGAGATATGACTCTAGATAAATTATAATAACATGTAGACCATTGTTACATATATATTAGTTCAACAGTCTTTCTATCACAAGACCCATGTATACATAGTCTACATATCCTTCTTTGTAGATATTCTGTTCTCAGTTTTGATAAGGTATAACCCTTTTAAGAACAAGTTTCTGAAAAATAGCATAACTATTGCATCATCTTGAAAAATTCTTATGTTTGATAGTAACATTTTTTGTATGAACTCACAGGTTATCTGGCTAAATGAAAAGAATGCTTCATTACGAAGTCAAGCATTTCTAGTGTATATAAGCATTTCATTGATGAATGAAATGAGTTATCATTCTTATGGATACTTTCATCAAGATTTATATTCCTTTCTTTAGGACTACTTCTACCATATCCCTTCTACACGAAATATCAGTGAATCTATAATATCAAGGATTCTAATTCATCTGGCAATGGCAACATTCGGATACATTTTACAGGAACCATTTAAATGACATTTGCATAGCTGTCAATGCAAATGACACACTGATTCCTGAAAACTGTATAGACCTGTCAGAGATCAAATTTATATTTTCATGCAATTCACCAAATGAGGCTTCTCCATGACCAATTTACATCCAGCTAGAAACTTGTAAAGGTTTTTTTCGAATGCATCTATAATACTGACATCATACACACTTTACTTTGTCGTGTAAATGTTTACCAGAGTACGAGTGAAGAATTTGAGCCCGAGGAGACAATGTATTTTTGGAAGATCATGTAAATATTTGCACACAGCACGTTATTCTTATATAACCATTTAATGCATTCGTAAATTATATATTACCAGTTAATGCATTCTTAAATTAAATAAGAACTAAATTCAAAAATAAGTTTTGTAAATATACTAAACAAAAACTTCAATCAAGAAGCACGTGCATTTCTAATTTTTGGGTACGAGTGAAGTCACAAAATTGTAAGAGCCAAACCAGTTAAAACCGGCCAGATGATGGGAATAGCAGCAGAGAGGGTGGACCCTACAACTTTTTCCGAGGGTCCGTTAGCAAAAATAAAGGTTCTTACGAAGGGCTAAAATAAGGTCAATAACGCTAAACCGAATCTACTAACCGAACATATTTCACCAACAAAAATCGATGGGGTTAGTTTGATTTTGTTACTCGTTCGTTGACCTATTTTTTTTTTCAAATTTTAGGCGTGTTTTGTTTGCGTCTCACACTCATTTTTTTGTCAGCCCACCCTCTCTGCTGCTGCCGATTTAAAAAGATCGTTTATCATTATTGATATAATGATTGGTGAAGCTCACTCATCAAGATTAGCTCAAGAGCGACTAAGAGCAATCAAGAAATATCTACCTGTCCGTGATTCTGTCAGACAACAATTACAAGAGCGTCAACAAACACAAGAAGAATTTACAGAATCCGCAGAACAATTATTTAAACCTATCACTGAAACTACTAAAGGTATTCTTCCTGTGTTAAAAGAAACAGCGAAACAAACGAAAAAATTAGCGGAGCAAACTAAAAAAACGAAAAAAATTCTACGAGAGCTTCCCGCCGAAATAGCTGCGGCTCAGCCAACCCAAGAAACAGATCAAGCGGAAGATGATGCTCAACAAGAATCAGAAGAAGCCCAAGCTAAAATTAAATTATCTGATAAATTTAATGATGTTTTTCATTGACAGCATTGCAAAGTTTAATATAGATAAATTAGCTGAAACTGCTTTTTATCTTATGATGAACGAAAAAGATTTCTAAAACCCGAGTATGCTGATGAGAATATAAGTCGCGAAAAATGGTATATATGGATTTTTCATTTACGTTTTAATGTTGATCAAGCTCGAAGTAAAGACAAAAGATATACTGCTTACGATACAGCTATAAAAAATGACGTTGGCTTTTCAGGAAATGCAACAACAACAACCACAACAAGAGCTAGAAAAATCAGTAAATGATTATTTTAAACCTAATAGTATTGAAGTAATCCAAAATCCAGCCTGGACAATACCTATTGCAGCAAATTACAAATATTTAAGACCTGAGTACATTGAAGAATTGGAATTTGATGATTGGATTACTTCTGTATATCTCGTTTCTAGAAACATCGAAGAAGTAAATCACTTTGGTGATTATGATGAGTTTAAAGAAGATGTAATGAAACGAATAAAATTAATTAGGGAGAAAAAACCTAGAGAATCAACTCCACCTGTCGAATCAGCTCCACAAGAAGCTTCATCTCAAGGTTTCATTGGTTACATCTTTTGTTAAAGGTAAAACTGGAAGTGGTTTTGTTACTTGTCCCGACAGCGTCCTTGCCGACGTAGATAGATTAGAAATTTTAATCGGTGGAAAACGAGCTGGTAATAATTCTCCTGAAATTATCAACGAAATTTCAGCAATTTGTCAACGATTATTTACCGGTGGCATCAAGGATATTAACGTGTATCGGTCTCACATTAATGAAATTACCGATGATTATCTTAGTGACTAAGTCACTGATTAAACAGTTAGATATAATTATTATAATAGATGATCATACATGTTGCTCAACGTGGACCAACCATGGTCAGGGTGGTAAATTCAAGATTACCTGTATACAAGAAATTTTACGGAGATGAACTCGGTGATGTTGTTAAGGGTTTATTTGGAAGAATCGCCCCAAAAGTAATACCTGTTACGAAACAATTAGGTATGAAAGCCATTGACATTATTCGTGAAAAAGTTATTAGTGCTGCCGGCGACGTCGCCAGTAAAGCATTTTCTGCAATCAAAGATAGACTAGCACGATTAATACGACGAAAATCTCAGCCAGTAAAATTACCCAGCACTGAGGTGATGCCTGCAAGTGTTAGTAAAATAATAAATCAAGCCGCAAATCAAAAACTAGCAGAGTTAGCTGATGAAAAGGAAAAAAAAATATAGCAGCAAGTCTGATGGCAGGAAGTGGCCTCACTTCCCGAAGTGGTCTTCGTATTAGACGATGACCAATAACATAACATGTTCAAACGTATATCTGATCCCGCATTTGACATGGACGCACCGGTTCTCAAGGATGAGTCTGTGCGTGATTATCAATATTATTCTTACGACGCTCGAATTTCAGATCAGCGTGGACGAACTGAACTTCAAGTTCAAGATACAAGTACGTATTTCTTACCCGCTGAAGCATTCATTGAAGTTGAAGGTAAAATTTTTAAAGCAGATAATACTGAATACGGAAACGATGATGGTTTTGGTTTTGTCAACAACGGTATCACGGAAAAAATATTGAATCGATTCAAAAAGATGTTGACGTTGCCACTACGATACTTGGCCTTGCAAGATATAGCGACGATTATTCAAGATCAGCTGGTCCATCAATGATGTTTACCAAGGACACTTCTGATAATCCAAATCATAAAAATGTAACTACAGGTAATGTAAGAAACGCTGCAGGAACCGCAGAAACCCCCGCAGTAATATCAATGAACGCAAATTTCAACTTAGGATTTGCATCACATAAAGCAATGTTGAAGCATAGAATGTTTTCATGTGCAATTCCATTATCACATATTTTTGGATTCTGCAGAAATGTTAGAAAAGTTATTTTTGGAGCTAAGCACACAATTGTACTTGTAAGAAAAGCCACGGACGATGATGCAATATGGCACGTTGAAGGAACTGATGATGCTGCAACTAGAGCACTTCATGGTAAAGTAGTAGAGAATATGCAAGCGTTAATTTAGAAGTCAAATATATATCATAAATGTCATATCATCATGTTAGTGTCAGTCTGACCCCAGGTCAGATTAAACGATTACAATCACCGTTAGCATCACGATGCGGAACAAAAATATCATTAAAAAAAGAACAAATGAGCAGTGCAAATAAATTATCGTTAACCGAGCGTCAGTTTAAGAGATTCAACGAAGCTAAACACGCCAGTAAAGGAATACGATTAAATCTTTCCGTGGGTGCAATCAAGGATACTATTAAAACCGGAGGAATATTTCCGCTTCTCGCAGCTATTCCAGCATTAATAGCTGCATCCGCTCCAGCTGTTGCAAAAGCTGCTGCGTTAGGTGCAGTTGGGACAGCTGCTGGAATGGCATTAAAAAAAGCAACAGGAAAAGGAATCAAAAACAAAAGGAAAGGGTCCGAGACTTCCAGGGTCTCGATACGGAAAAGGATTAAGAATTCCAGGGACTCGCTGATTTTCCCGATGTCTAACTTTGATTTATTCGATGCTGCTGCGCGCTTAAATATAAAGAATTTCAGAGGTGTTTTTATGCGTAATCAATTACCAAACAATCCAAATCTGAAAGAAACAGGTATTATTAATCTCGATAAAAGCTCTGGTCGTGGCACTCACTGGGTTTCATATGCAATTGATCCACGTGGAATTATTTATTTCGATTCGTACGGACTGGCACCACCAAAAGAATTTTTAAAGCATGTCACTGCCGACTCTGTCGGTGGCAATATTTCAATCTGGTATTCAACGCTACCAACACAAACATTAACGGATCCACCAATATGTGGCCGTGAAGCACTAGCAGTACTTGATGCTGTATCAAGATCAACGAAACCACCTCATAAAGCTATACACGAATATACCATCAGACGACACAGTTGACCATTAATGTTTTAAACAGATATTGGCAAATATAATGGTTGATATTTATGGAAGATCTTCAACTAGTGCTCGAACCGGCAAGAGCAAAGAAGATATCTATTTATCAAAATACGCCACCAAAGACGATCTTGCTGATATTATGAACTTATCTGGAGTTGACCGAGATGAAGTTGTTATTTTTCAGGATAAATTCGATGTTTTAAAGACGAGTAATATCAAGTAGATCGATATAATTCGTAGAGTTCTTGGTGCTACCACGGACAATATTCCAGTATTTACTGACGGTGGTAGAATCAGAGACTCAAATGTATCAATCGCAACTATCAGAGATGAAATTAAAAAAAGTGTCGCTGATCGTTTAAAATCCGCCGGTGATACAATGACAGGTAAACTTAACATGAATGGAAATAAAATCGTTGCTTTAAGAGAACCAGCAGGCGATGAAGATGCCGCAACAAAAAAATATGTAGATGATAAAAATATTCCGATGACAACTTCGTTGTCGACGATCAATGATGGAATGACCACATTTAGAACTGAATTTTATAATCACGTACAACTGGTTATGAATTTCCGCAGAAACGTAAACAAAACCACTAATGAATTTTTTTGGAAGTCCACCAACCGTTGATATTAAACTCGCCGACATTAATACAAAACTCAATGATATTGTCAGTGGAATTCCTAATATCGTCAATAAAACCAATCTAATTAAAATTCCACACAAACAAATTAGCAACATCACTTACACGGTGGCATCTGGGGTATCAACGTGGACACCGCGCGATAACACTCTCGAACATATCGCAGAAGTAACTGGGTTATACAGACTGTCCATGTATGGTTGGGAAATTACTGCGGCCATTTCATCATCAACGAATGTATATCATAATCCTCTACTGGTGATGCTAACCAAGGACACCAAAGAAACATTTACGTTGACATCAACGGAAATACTCCCGAGACGTTACTGGTGGTGTCTAGAATTTATCGCTGTCTTAGACAACAACAATTAAGTACTTAATACAGTATAATGACAGACGTTAACAGATACAGATACGATCAAGTAACAACTTGGCAGAATAAATTAAAAACCTTCATCGATAATTATACAGCAAAAATAAAGAAATATCGTAGACGTGCGGTTGTCGTTGATATCATGGTTTATTCGGTTTCTACGCTAGTTGCTGGAACCGGCGTAGTATTATCAACGGTAGCATCGCTAGCGACGATGACAGCGCCGATCGTTGTAACAATTATTGTTTCATCGTCAACCACGATCGCTGGAATATTTAATATTATCGCGAAAAAGATAAATACGTGCACGAATGAAAAATTGAACGAGTACACGATAAAATTACACACAGCAACGACCGCATACTCTAAATTATCATTGATGATTTCTTCGTCGCTTAATGATGGAATAATATCCGATGAAGAATTCAGTATTATAATAAAGATCTACAATGAAGTATTCGACGACAACGTCGTCAATGATGTTATGGATGAAAGAATTCCTGACCGCGACGATGTCGGTGATTTAAAACAATAATAGTGTAATAATGTCAACGTTCGATCAGCGATCTCAGGAATTATTACAACAGATCGTCACTAATACTGCTCCGGTAAGAACCACAATGATATCAGCGAGTTCAACTAATCCTGAATTCAGTATTAATTTTCCGACCGCAATTCCATTTTCCGAGATAGCATTAGCGCAATTACGAATTTATTATAGTTGGCCAAATATTAGATCAAAATCGTTTGGTGGACTACAACCGAATAATTCATTAGTATTTGCAAATAAAAATAAACCCGATGGAACACCAGATTGGCAAGTAGTTAGTATTCCAACGGGCAGTTATCAAATAGAACAGATCAATGAAGAATTCCAACGCAGAATCAAATCCATCACAGGAAAATAATCAAAGATTGCCATTACCGTCCACGAGCCAACGTTATCATCTGCCGTTGAAATATTATCACCGGATTATGCTGTGGATATATATCAAAGTTCGATCAGGACAGTGTTAGGATGGCCTGAAGTTGAACCTGTGATGTCAGCGACACTATCGCCGGAACCACAATTGAACGAATTTCTGACAACAGAGAAGAAATTTATTAAAGTTCTGAGTTATCGAAGTCATCGTACTTGGACAGTTGATAAATTTTTTGTTGATGGACAGGAAAAATTTTCTAATTTATTGATCGTGATTCCCTCCGAAAGTTCTTCCAGAGGACCAGAAATAAGGTTTGATAATAAAGTAATTGAAGATATCACATTACCAGAAATGACAAATGAATTCCACAGAATATTTGCTGATGCAAAAAATTCAATCATTGATCTGGTGCAGCATTACAACGAAGACGTAAAAAAATTATTATAGAATCAATCCAACACCTGAACCAAATATTATTTGATATCGATTATGTTAAACGAGTTGCAATAAAAAATTTTCGAGAAATGTTCGGCGTAGATAATATTACAAGAGAACCAAAAGAAATTGCTGTGAAGTTTTTCACAGACATAATTGAAAAGTTTAGTAAAGTTTACGAAAAATATGATGTCGATAAATTAAAAGAATCATTAATTAACATCACCAAGGAAAACTTTCCTAGAATCCTGGAATCATGGAGAAAAGTAGCCCCACCAGCAAGTATTCTCCGATACAATAACGATCCATACGGTGGCGGCCGTCATGTTTCACCGGGTATTGTCGCGATCACATCAACGATCGCTGTCAATCTAGTATGTGATGTTATCGACGGCAGTTATCAAGTTGACACTGATAAATCCAATAAGGCCCAACAAGGATACATTCTCTACTCATTTACCCCTCAAGTCCCTCCAGGTTATTTGATTGCATCAGAACCAATCAATGTTGTTTATCTGCGATGTCATAATCCACTCTTATCACGGATACATTTTAAACTTACTGACCAGTCTGGCCACTTGCTCGATCTTAGGTCAGAGTCGTTAAATATAAATCTGTATGTAAGATCATAGATCTCACGTTCGTAATGACTTCGTCATCAACGTCATCGTAGTTACGGAAAACATCAAGCTAAAAAAAAAAATAAATGTCAAGGATAAAATATTTTATTTTACCCCCGTGATTTTATCAGGATCAGAAATGAATTATTCTGGTACAACACTATTAGTTTCGTTGTCACTATAGTCACTTTCACATTCGTCTTTATCTTTAGCCAGTAACTCTTCCGTCATTGACATAATATCTCTTAGCTGTTTCATACGAGCGTGTACGAGTCTTTTCGTTTCGTATTCGTGAGATAATTCTGATCTAACCTTTTCGATGGCCAGTGAAAGAGGAACAAATAATTTCACTTGTGTATCCGTGATTGAACATATGCAAGGCTGCATATCTTGAGCTGAGACGAATCAGCTCCATTCGCAAGTATATTTCAGTTGATGCTACTAAAACACTTGTGAGTTCCTTAGTACTTTCAAGACTGGACTATTGTAACTCAATTCTGTCTGGTTCGTCTCAATATCTACTTCAGAAACTTCAAAAAGTTCAAAATACAGCTGCTTGGATCATCCTTAGAGTACCACGATCAGAGCACGCCTCTCCCCTGCTCTGTACCCTACACTGGCTATCCATACGATCCAGAATTAAACACAAAATTTGTTCTCTGTGCTACGTTTCACTGACGGGCTCCAGTCCAACATACCTATCTGACCTCACCCATGTGTACACACCTGCAAGATGCTTACGCTCCTCTTCTGACACTCGTATTCTCATTATTCCTACTATGAAGATGAAATCATATGGACAACGCTCTTTTGCATACCAGGGCCCAGCAACGTGTAAAGAATTGCCCGCTGCACTTAGACACAAAGACACAGTGATCTCATTCAAGAGCGCTCTTAAAACTCACCTATTTCAACTGCAAGAACAGACTTAAAGACCTAATAATGTATCCTTGTCTTAAATATTTACAGCATATTTTCTGTTTCTACTTTCGTGGTGTTTGTTTTTATTTTTGTAATCATATCATTATATATGTTTGTTTTTTTAAGTGTTGTCAAATGTTGTAAAGCGCTTAGAGCTTCTAAAGATTAGGTGCTATACAAAGTCCTCATTATTATTATTATTATTGCTGCCAGCGATCTTAACATCGCCTGCTGAATTAACTTTATGAATTTATAATCGGAGGGCAACGTATATCTATTTTCTGATGTTTTGAATTGTAATGATTCAAAATCACTTATTATTTTTTCAGGATCAAGTTGTTCAGATATTTTTATACCGCTGTGTTGTAATTGCTTAATAGCAGCAATAATTGATGTGATGTTTTCGTGGTTCATTATTTTTTATATTATAAATTATTTGTTTAAATAAAAATAAAATATTTCAGAATAAATATTTCTGAATAAAAATAAAATATTTTAGAAAATCTGACTGAATTCGCAATATTGACAGGTAATATACCCATCAAATTTAAAAAATCTGATCAAAGTCGCAATATTGTTAGGTAACTTACCTATCAAATTTAAAAAATCTGACTGAATGTCATAAAAAATAAAATTTTATTATAATAAAAGTATTTCTGAATCAGATAAAATATTTAAAATATAATTTGAATCAGATAAATATAAAAATATATTTTGAATCAGATTTATAATAAAAATATATTCTGATTTATAAAATATATTCTGAATCAGATAAATATAAAAATATATTTTGAATCAGATTTATAATAAAAATATATTCTGATTTATAAAATATATTTTGAATCAGATTTATAATAAAAATATATTTTGAATCAGATTTATAATAAAAAATATATTCTGAATCAGATTTATAATAAACATATATTTTGAATCAGATTTATAATAAAAATATATTCTGAATCAGATAAATATAAAGGTATATTCTGAATAAAAATAAAAATAAAAATATATTTTTGAATAAAAATAAACAGCAGCGATGATGTTCAGTCTACCATTCCAATGGGGTCCCTTCTGCCGGTAAAGCCTTTACCAATAAGATCCTAAGAGTCCTTTCTTTTTTTCATTTGGTTAAGGTCTATCTTATGGTCCACAGGCACCTTATTGAGGCTTTTTGGTCCGGCGGACATTCTTTCTGAATGCCCCTATGTGGGTACCCTTCAGTGAGGTCACAAGGTCGCGACTTCACATCATCCTGCTGTTTATTTTAGGGACGCAAGCGCATGTCGATTTCATGTAAACCCCCCCCCCTCCCAATCAAACCCCGGGGTAAGTGCAAAACTGCACTCACCACGTTGTTCAACATGGTGAGGGTTACATGAAATCTCATGGGGTGCTTGCGTCCCCATTTATAAAGTAATTATTAAATAAAATAGTATCCCAGGGCTACAAACCATCGACAGTGTCAGTCATGGGTTTGGAACTCAAGACCTCGAGTACGAGAGTCAGACGCGCTACGAATACACCATTGTTCCAACTTACAAATACACGTTTCAAAAATAAATCTATAGCTATTTTAGCATTGACTCTGTCACCTTGACTATGGCAAGGATGATCAGTATTATACTATCAGAATATTTTTCTGATTCTGAATAAAATCTGCAATTTTACACATTTCTACCGTTTCTCCCTTGTTAAAATATTATATTTTTCAAGCCTCTTGACACAGTCAAGGCAGAACTATCTAGCAATGAATGCATGGATCGATATTATTCTGGTATATTCCGCCTGGAACAGAGCTGTGTATATTCATTCAGTATAGTAACAACGATACATGTAGACTGCTGCGATCGATATGTGAAGCAGTTATGTACAATATCGGCCTATGATAGATTTATCTGTCCCCATAACATCGTTACGGATAATGTAATATCACGGCTGAGGTTTTTATGTTTGTTTGAGGAAAGTATATATCATTAATAATATATATTTTCTGCAATTAATACTTCCACATAGTTGAGATATCTGGACTTGAGAGATATTTAAGCATTACGATTAGACTGTAGTACTATAACAGCTTGATTACTCTATCATGAGGTGGAAACGTGAAAAATTGTTCGGGCGGTGGTTTTCATAGGACGGTTATCTGGTCAATCCAAGACCGTTATCGTTAATAACGGATCGGTACATTCATTATATATTATATAGAAAATGTACCGATCAGTTATCAAATTCAGGCAAATTTTTATGTGGATTCTTATCACTGAATATAAATGTGTGGTCAAGTAATAACAAAAAAAGGGAGACAACTACTTGATTACTCTATCAGCGATGACGGATTTATCTCGCTTCATTGTATCTACCGGAACGTGATCTTTTGTTCGAATTTTTTCGAAAATGCTGATTTGGTAATATTATTTGCCACATATTGTACTGAAGGCATACAAATATCAAAATATTTACCAGCCGCTCTCATTGATGGGAATATTATTTCTTCACCTGTTTCTGTATTTGTGGATATAACTGACCTCTTTCCAAACATTTTACATCTTCCAGTATTTCCTATCTTACAATTCTGACTTTGTGTAACAGCCCGCAATTTAGATAAATTATTATCTTTCGGGTTTGAGTTGATGTGATCGATTACAAGTCCTGCTTCGATCGGACGATGAAAACATTCAAATACAAACCTATGGGAGTAATATATCTTTTTTCCAGCACGGAATCTGAGATAACCAATACCATTGTCAGTACCGACTGGTTTTTTCAATCTGCAGTTTCTGATGACACCATCACGAGACGCTTCATAATTTTTAATGATAGGGTGCTTTACAAATTCATTTTGCTCTATTTGTATAGTAATACTATTTGTCTAAATGATTATTTTGAAATCTGGCCAGATAGTCTTCAGCGGTTTTATTGGGGCATTCACCTGACGACTTCTTATCATAATATCGTTTCAGCTCGCTGTATCTTTTACCACCGCATTGCACACATAACCGTGTTTCTCCTCTGACCCCAACACCACATCGTAAACACGGTTTCGGTCCTAGACTACCTTTTCGAAAGCTTTGCATGTGTTGACCACAAAATTCATTTACGCATGATTTATTACAAGGAAGAGAAAATCCAATCATAAGACATCGGCATTTATTGTTTGTTTGAATCATTATATATATAATTAAAGTTTAATTAAACATATATTTGCTTTAAATATAGTATGGAGGAATTTGAGAGATTATCCACAATTGAACCTTCCACCGTCTCGGCGGGAGCAAGATTTGATCTTGACAAACTCAATGACTTCGTCCCTGACTATGTCAGGGGGAAATCTAAATTTAATTTTTCGATGCAAGACCTGGCTTTGATAAATAGAGATATAATCAATCGTATCCGTGAAGCTAAAAAAGAATTTCGCAATGATGGTGCGGCTCATACTTGGTCGACATTCAGGATCATGAACGACACCAAAGGTGTTGTCGATGCTAGAATGAGTGACTAACGAGGTAAATATATTATTAACTATCTCGACAATCAGCGATATATTATTCTAGTAAAATTTATTGTGCAGACAGATGATGACACTTGGATTATCCGTGATAAACGTAAACCTGTACGACTTCATGCTGGAAATAATACTGTTACATTAAATAACAAATCCAAACCAAGAACATTGACCGGTATTGATAAACCGTATTATGAACGTTATATCCTGTAACGGCAGTTATCTATGCGATATAACCGCTAAATGATAAACCTAGCGTTGTTAATCTCAAACTAATGAAATTGTCAAGGAGACTAAACTGCGTAGCAGAGCGAGTTATGGAACATTTATCAAAAGCAATACGCGGAAACGGTTTAACTGATCTAAGACGTAAAAAAAATGAATGCGTGGGCAGAAACAGTTAAAGATACCGGAGCATCTATCAGTGACGTTGCTAAGCTAGAAAAGAAATTAAGATTTCCAATAACAGTTAAAACACTAACCGGAGAAATTATGTACAAACCGAAATATACAAAAAATGGAAACCCAATAACAATCATTGATCATAACGCACATGCATGGACTGATGCTGTAATAATATTTCCACGAGACAGAATAGTCAGATTTTATGACGATTATATATTCGATGCTATCAGCGATATCAGTAAGAATGATCCTGTATCTGTTTGGTTATTTCAGAGTTCAGAATCCGTGAATTACGATCAATTTGTAAAACCTAATGGAGAGATTTACCGTAGAGAATCTCTCCATGAAGAAATGAAGAATCTTGCACTGAAATATAATTCTGATGATGTTGAAGTTGAAAGATTATTGAATAATTGTTTTACAGTTCCATCAGTTGCTGCCCACGCCGCTCAGGAGAAAAATTCATGGAAACCAACACGATCAGAATTCCTTGAAGATATTCAGCATAGTTGTGTCGAATATGGACATGGCGGATTATGGAATACCAAATACAATCATCGTAAAGTTATATCGGTTGATATGGTTGCGTGTTATCCTGGAAGTTTTCTTGGATACGGAGAATGTTCTGAATACTTTAAAAGATTCGGACATCCCACACACGAGATGACAAGAGTTGTGATAAATGGACCATTACCTGATTTTGATTTAACTGGATTCGCATGTGTAAAATCATTTAAGTTTTGTAATAATCTTCATCCGATCTTTTATGCGTGGCTTGGTAGACATTTCTCTGAAAAATATTGGGTTCCAATAGTGCTATTACGATACATGCTTGATACTGAAATCTTAGTGTCGTTGAGTGTAAGTGAAGCTATTATATCATATCATCCGCAGAAACAAGTTTGGTTACCACAACAAAAGAAACATTCACCCACAGATCCAGATGAAGATTGGGATAAAATTGATTATGAAAATAAAGTTGCAAAAGATCTCGGTAGAAAAATAATTGGTAAGTTTACTCAAGGTGGTTCGTATGATCATAAAAGACATTGTACAAGATTAATCATGGATCATGCTGAGTTAGATTTTATAACTACTGATACAACGAACAAAGGAACATTTATAAGCAGAAGTAATGCTTATTTGTCAGACGGGTCTAAATTAGATACAATCGTGAGCTATATCGATGATGAATCACTGCAATTTACTCATTTAAGATCTTCTATGCTCGCTTACGTTTCTATAAATTTATTGTCGATGATAAATAGATTTCCTTGTTACGCTGTCAGAGTTGCTACGGATTCGTTTTATATAAATAGCGCGTACGTGGATTTGGTAAAACCGTTACTCGGTAATGGTGAATGGGGATCATGAAGAATAAAACACGAAAGTATACTCGATTATTCTGAATCAGCAGATGTTGATATCAAAGAAATATACTACGGTGATGACAATCAAATACCAGTATCAACATCACCATCTGTATTTGATCCCGTGGCCAGACATAAAACCATTTATCTCAATGGACCTGGAGGTTCTGGTAAAACAACACGTGCCATTGAATTATTTCGGCAGAGTTCTTCAAACTCCGTTGATATGATTGTGTTGACACCAACACATAGACTAGCAAGAGAAATAAAACAACGAGGAGTAAAATCATGTACATACTATAGTTTATTCAGATGGTGTGGAGATACATGGACACCTGAGCGAATGGGTGAGAAATATATTCCGAAAATCATCATCTGGGATGAAATTTGTACCGTGTCGTTAGAAACACTAAAAATATTTCTTAATTGGTTATTAACGAAAAACACTGCTGTGATTATATGCGGCGATCATGATCAACCAACACCTTTCGTCGGTCAATCTCCACATGAGTGGTTAAAATCATTTGTGGATTATTATGAACAAATAAATGATGATAATAGAGCTATTGATGAACCTCTGAAAGAATTTAAAAGATTAATCAGACTACAGCCAGATAAAATACAATGTGAGATAATGCGTGAAATAATTCCGGAAACTCCTGTGAACGATTTTTAGAATTTATGGAGACCAAATGATTTAATAGTTGCGAGTAGAAAAATAGTTCGTGATGAATTGCAAGAGAAATTATTTCTGTTACATAAAGAAAAGTTTTCAAATCTACCCGTACCATTATGTTATCGCCCAGCGGATACTCGACGACAAAATATTGAAGTTGAAATTCCAGGAACAAATAAAAAACAAAATCTTGTATTGAATGATATTGTTTTGGTTGATGTTGATGTTGCTGAAAGCGCGTTGATCATGGATACAAATATCTGGATTGTCGATGATAGACTAGAATGGTCAAATTTAGTTTATCTCGCAGTATCTATAGTCAGGAGAATATCTCAACTGCATAGAGTTATCATAGACTCCACAGAAAATAATAATCAAACTGTTAGTGTTGAAGTAACAAGAAAAAAATTGTCCAGTTATAAACGATGCGATAAAAAACATAATCGTGATTTTGATATCGATGTTGAATTTATTATGACGCTAAAACAACAACAGAATAATCGTTGTGTAATTTGTAACTGTCACATGTTGTGGAAGCATTCTTGTAATAATCCAAAACAATTTACCGTGGATAGAATTAATAGTGATCTTGGTCATACACGTGATAATGTCACATTGACATGTCTTGAATGCAATCGACGTAGGGGTTCCAATTACAAAAGTGAACGCGGTGGTAATTGTGTGTCCTCAGGAATTACTTATAATTGTTCACGTACAAATCCACGTTGAGGAGCAGTTGAATGTAGTCTGTATATTGCGGGTCTACCCGTAGATCTAACCAAGCTAGAAATTTTATGTGTAGTCTGTTTTGAAAAGTCACGTCGTTGTCCGTAGCCATCGCTACGGGGTATATGTTTCTTTGTAATTGCATCGGTAGGTTTCATAGAAGTTGCATGAGTAATTTCATTATTTAACGCAGCTATCATATTTGGTAATTTTGCAACCCATTCACGAGATCTTGTATCTGCCTGAATTATTTCCTTCGCATACTGGTATCCAAATAACCGCTCAGCGAGTGTTCGATCACGATGAATTGCGATGTGCCCTTGTCTGATTTTGACATTATGTTTTTTCATCAGCGATGATACTGTACCAAGAAATTCTTTGCCAAAATCAACTTGTAGCAACTGTGGCCATCGTAATGGTCCTCGTTGATAAATTCATTCAAACGCAGATGCAACTTCAGATGTTGTTTTTGTTGATAGCGGCTCCGCTTCTTTATATCTACTTGCAACATCAACGACAGTTAACGCGTATTTGTATGTACGTGATTGACGTCCACGTGTTTTAATAGCATCGTGTGGTAAAAACAAAGTATCCGCTTGATGAACTTCATTGGGGACGCTGACATCAAAATACGCGTACTGAAGTTTTTTAGGTGGCCGTAGATATATTTGCCATATTGCCTGTCGTGCTAACCACGCTGCAGCAACAGTACGTGAGACTTTTGCTGCTTCAGCAAGTTTACTAATAGCTGCTCTGCCCTTCCAATATCCTCCTGGGATATAATATATGGACTCCATTATAATATTCATATAATTAATTACCCAGCCCCTAGCATTATTTTACCTTTCATAGCTGTTTTTACTAGAAAACTAGCGAGTTTTTCTCTGAGAGATTTATCAGGTATAGAATTTAACGCATGAATCAATTTCACATCTGCAAGATGCCGTTGTTGTAAATCCTTGCTTCGATACGCAACATCATGAACGTAACACGCTTGATCAATCTTGTTTATTGGATACTCTCCTGGTCTTGGTTGATCTTGATCATCAAGTCGAATATCAAGTCGAGTTCCAGGACCACAATAATTGTATCCTGGTAAGTGTTTTTCCCCGGGGATACTTCGCCCACGGAGCCCCTGGTAACTTTCCCAACGGAGAAGCAATATCACCTCCTGTCTTTGTACTTGAAATAAATTTATATTTTTTTGTGCCACACTTTTGACACTTACCTGTCAGTGCGCGTTTATTTTTTGTTATTATTGTTGTTAATTCAGTGGTTGGGGTGGTTGCTCTGCATCGAACACAATATGAATTCATATTATTTATCATATGGATATAATTGACTTTTCGGCGACACGAAAACAAGAGCCAGTCAAGCATCACCCAGCGCTACCGAATTCTATCAGAATGATAATAAAAGGTCCATCTGGAAGTGGGAAGACGCAATTATTGCTTAATCTGATAATGAGATGGCTGAAGTGGGATAAATTATATTTTGTAGCACCGTCTGTAGATGATCAGCGATGCTATGAAGTACTTAAAGATTTTAATGAAAATGCAAAATCGTTAAATGAAGACAGTGACGTTATTGACTTTATAACTGATATTGATGAAGCGCCATCTGTAGATGATCTGGATGGAAGTATTAACAATTTAGTAGTGTACGATGATGTCATGCTGGACAAACAATCAAAACCAGCTAGGATATGTTCTCGAGGTAGACATAAAAACACAGACGTGATTTATGTTACACAGCGTTATACACAAATTCCAAAAGTGATCAGAGATAACTGTAATATTTTAGTTGTATTTAACGGAGTTGATAATCATACGCTGCAAAATATTTATTATACTTGGTGTTCAGGGGACATGGATATGAACAAATTAAAAAATTTCTTTGCACACGCTCAAGCTACCCCGTTTGGTTTTATAACAATAAACTTGCATGATCCGAGGTCGAGATATCGTAACGGACTTGATACAATATTTGGATAAAAACCACAGCAGCAGAGAGGGTGGGCTGACAAAAAAATGAGTGTGAGACGCAAACAAAACACGTCTAAAATTTGAAAAAAATGGTCAACGAACGAGTAACAAAATCAAACTAACCCCATCGATTTTTGTTGTTGAAATATGTTCGGTTAGTGGATTCGGTTTAGCGTTATTGACCTTATTTTCGCCCTTCGTAGGAACCTTTATTTTTGCTAACGGACCCTTGGAAAAAGTTGTAGGGTCCACCCTCTCTGCTGCTGGAATGCGCAACAATCCTTAACTCGACTAGCTTAAAGGCTGTTGGTAATGCACAATTCAGTACAGGTGAGTGGCGGATGGTATTTTGATTGTTAAGAAAAAACTAAAAATTCTGGTAATTGTGATGTCCAAGTTCTTTCAGTTAATTATCCTGCAATATTTAGCAGTGAGTGTGTGATAGAATAACTTATAATAAAGGAAAGTCAATACATATTTGTCCACAGACTGTGATGCTGTGTACAGTAATATAGAATCTATGTGTAGTGAAAATGAAATGTCACTGACACTTATGCACAATCTATTTAGTGGCAAGAAGTGGATTTTGAATAAAACTTGGAGAAATTGAATATTAGCAGTATTTCTGCACATGTATGTTTGTCAGTTCTGAACAAACCTTGGCAGTAATTCCTAAACCAAGGTAGCGTGGCCTGTACTGGCCATAAGCAGCATTGTATGATGAAGACAATGACGCAATTCTACATGTATTTTGTTAAAAATAATAATGGCAAAATTTTTAGTTTGAAACATTACCATGATCCACAAAATGGGCAGTCTGTTATATCGGGATAATCTGTGATCATATGTCTTTCTGTATCTATCTACCACAATTGGTAATTCAGTTTTCAGTACTTAAAAGTAGTGGAAGGGGACGTTAAAGCGACAATGGGACTTTAATGTTAAAATAGTGAGTTTGCCATATGGCGACAAGGGGAATTTAACATGGGGAAATTAAAAATGGGTGGGATTGTATAGCGACAAGGGATTGGGACTGTATAGCTATAAGGGAAATTGAACATAGGGTTTGTCTAGCGACAAGGAAATGAGACAGATAGATATACATACAGACATACATATATGCAGTAGACATGTTTTGTTTGTTTTAGGCAAAAGAGAATAGGCATCTTTTCAAGACATTGGAGTGGCCCTGAAAAGGACCTTTGGTTTTGTTATATTTTTTGTTAACACCGTCCAGTTAATATAGAGTACATCGCACGGGTCTTCTCTTCCTCAAACTTCGTCTGACATTTGGGCCGTAGATTAAGACTCGCTTCAGACAGCCTTGCCTCACCACATAGATTCTTCGTTTCCACAGGGCCGTGTCTGTGATCTTGGCAATAGCCCATGATGATTTGACGTACATGGGATAGTCCGGGTTTAACAGCATGGACGATGGGAGGGTAGACGATTCTACGTTAGTCCACATCTTATGACGAGAACAGGTGAATGGAGTGAGGTGAACTGCGGTTATCTATAGTGGACGAGCGGATCGAAACGGATTGAGTTCTTTCACCAATCCTAACACGCTTTACAAAATTCAGTCACAGTGCGGACTCTGTCTTCCAATCCGAAGAGAGCTACCTTTGACGTCACATTCCCTATATAGGTGTAATAGGGTCTGTGCGCAGTGAATCGATGTGACATTGTTAGAACATGACGGAAACTACGAAGACGACGAATTGGGGTGCACCGGCCATGGAGACGAGGAGTGATGGCATAGCAGCGGCTACTACAACAACCGCAGTCCTACTTCCAGAAGAGAACGATTTTAATTGGGATTTAACGGATTTTCTCTCTTCACAAAAATTTGTTCCTGTACCAGTACCTTCGCCGCTTTCTTCTTCCTTACCGTACATCGAGGATTTTAAACAGAGGTAGAAAGAAGAGGCAAGAAGAAAACGACAGGAAGAAGAAGAAGTAGAGAAGAAACAAGGTCTAAGAAAGAAGGAGGACAGTCAAAGTCAAACGGTGACGGTACTCTTAGACATTTTGGCAGAGTTAAGGTGTCTGAACCAAAAGTATCAGACTTCTTTAATATGACCCAAGAGAAAAAGACATTCCCGAGCCAGTCACTCCAATCCGGTTAACACTCCCACTATGGCTCAGATATCAACAGTGGTGATCTCTACCAAGTCATCAACAGCAGCAGGTCAAGAAGTAGGACTTGGCCGTGGCAAAGGGATAAGGCAGTTAAAGCGGATTGCCTTCCGTTTCTGAGTTTGTTTTTTAAAACAAAACAAACACCACCACCATCACCACCACCACCCCAAACACCCAACGGTCCTTTTCAGGGCCACCCACCTCTCTCGAAAAGACACTACTCGATGTTTGCCAAAATCAAATAAAACTCAAATCCCTTTTTTTCCCATGATGTACCTGTGAGAGTGCCTGAGTGTAGCTTCTTATTATGACTTTCAAAAATCAAAACCAAGAGACACTTACGTTTTTCTTTCTGGTGTATTCTCATAGAAGTTACAATCAATTTCACAATACATCACTTTAAAAAATTCATTAGCTTCTTCTTTTCTTTTCACTCTCTCCTGTTTTTTGAATTTCTTTACTGTCACAGGTTTCTCCTCCTCTTCTTCTTCCTCACTTTCTTCACGTCTTCTTTTCTTCTCTTTCTGGACGGGACTGGGTTCTTTCTTTTCGGAGGGCACCTCTTCTTCCTGTTCGGAATCCCTCTCTACCTCGTGCTCCTGTTCTTTCTTAGGGCAGTCTGAAGACCAATGTCCTTTCTCTTGACAATGATAACAGGTATCTTGACCTTTTTCTCTTTTGGCGCCTGTCTTGTTTTGACATTGTGGACACTCTGTGGCTCAGTGTCCTTTCTTCTGACAGATATAGCATGTGTCTCGACTTTTATCTCGAAATGAGGGGGAGTAGTCTGTCGGCTTCTCTGAAGAACCTTCGTATGACGCCTCGCAAAGCTGTGATCAGGAGTTCAATCTGTGTTAGCTCTTCCATCTTTCTGGTAGGATTGAGAGTGAAATGAATACTTTGAGGGAAGACACTAACCCTTTATATAGGGAAGACACTGACCTTACATTGATATATAGGGGACCATGGCGTTTGAAATTGAGTAGTTTGACATTTTGTAATCAAGATGAAACGATCGCACGATTTCTTGACGAAAGGAGAAGAAAGTAAGAGGCAGAAATGCGACGTATAGCTGAAGTCTTGGCTCAGATTCATGCCAGCGATTTTGAAGATGACATGAGTGAACCAGAATCCAGACCCAGAGAGTCTGCGCCAAACCAAATTCCACAGCCAGTATCCCCCGAAAAGTATTACCACATTCGAGAGACGGATAAACGCTCCTCTAGAAAAATTAGAAATTCGGCCTACACGTACACGGTGAAATTTGAATACTTCAAGTCCGACGTACCGCTGGAGAAAATAGAGGGGTTCATCACCGATGTGTGGGATTCTTTGTTAACCACACTGAAACGACAATGTCGAGCCAAAAAAGACGATCGCTTGAGAATTTCCGTTTATCACGACAGTTTGAAGTCCCCTGTTTGGATCGAGTTTAGCAGCCCAGCAGAATTCACACCTTCCAAAGTCATCGACAAGATTCAACACTTGCAGCAATATAACGATCAAGTTCACATCAACGATGGAAAAGAGACACTGTACATGACCCACGTTTCTCTTCCCAAAGGGACCGGACAACGAAAAAAGTGTTATCGGTGGTCAGCCTTCGCAGCATCAAGCGTAACCTCGTCCAAATTAACAAGACTCAAGACAAGATGTATTTAGCCCGTGTCATTGTCGTATGATGAACTTATGCCGATAAGAACGATAAGGCAGAATGGAAAAGAGCCTAGAAAACTATTCAACGATCGGACAGAGTCAAACAACTACATGAAGCAGAACTCCTGTTACAGCAAGCTGGCCTATCCAAAGACACCACTTGTGGCATTCCTGAAATGCAACAACCGCAAAACGTCTTGACTCCATTCTACACGTTGAAAGTGCACCCTCAAGAAGTGCGCGGACCTCTGTTGTTTCGAGGCAAAATTTTCAAAGACGGAAAATACAATCACGTCTATCATCACGATGAACATTTCGATACCACAACCAGTATTAGCGCATTTGGGATACGGCTAAATGTGAGAAATGTGACTATGGGTATAACAATCGAGAGCAACACAAGCATTGTGGATCGACACGTGAGGGATGTTGGGCCTCTAAAACCTGTATTGAAGAAAGGCAAAAACGAGTGTATTGCTCAGCTTGTCAGCAAACTTTAGTCAGCCCTACCTGTTACCAACAACATCTGAAGACGCAAGGTTCACAGCAGAAAAGTGTTTGTCAACTCCTGAGATTGTGCCCTACTTGTGGACATGGCATACGTACCAATAGTACCAAGACTCACGTATGTTCAGGAAAGAAACGATGTCACATTTGTCACCAAATCGTGGACTTGGAAAAAGAATGCTACATTTAAAAATACCATCCCCAACAGGAGAAGGAAGATGACAAGAAGAAAGGGAATTTCATCTTTTTTGATTTCGAATACATGCAAGAGACCGGCATTCACATTCCGAATTTCTGCGTGGTTCATCGAGCGTGCGAGAAGTGCATCCAAGAACCCAACTTTTGCCATTGCCCTCACTGTAACAAGATTCCTAGAGGACATGAAAAAATATTTCGAGGACCAAACACGCTGGCCGATTTCGCCCAATTGATCTTAGACCCTATCGACGAGATGTGGAGTCAAAAGGACATCTAACGTTACGGAGATTGCCATCGCTATGCAACGGTGATGGCTCACAATTTCTCGGGATACGATAGACAGTTTCTTCTAAAATACTATACGGAACTAAGTAACGAGCGTCTAAAGTCACTTTGAACGGAGTCAAATTCATTTCCATGCAAGTGGGACAAGTGCATTTTAAAGATTCCAGTGCTGTTAAGCTGAATGCCTAAAACGTCTGGAATGACAGAAATGGCTAAAGGCTATTTTCCGCACACTTTTAATACCGAAGCCAATCAACATGCCTTTCTCCCCTATTTGCCTGATGCTCGCTACTATGACCCAAACAACATGCGCACCAAACAACGAGAAGCTTTCTACACTTTGACGAGGAGAAAGGAGAAGAAATCAAATACTTGGAACAGAACCACAAGGGCGACGAGACTCAGAAAGGCATTTTCGCAGACTACGTGGATGCCTTTTTGAAACTGAAACAAGAAGCGAGCGGCTATCCTTCCTGGTGCCACACTCCCACACTCCAGAAAACCAAGAGAAATTCAAAGAAAAGTACTTGGAGCAGGAAGGCATCACTTTAGATCACATCGAGAAGAATGAAGGAAGGTGATCGTTTGCCAAAGTAATGTTAAATTGTTTGTAGGGAAAAATGGCACAACGACCGTATTTACCCAAGACGGTGTATTTGACAGAACCTTCCCGTTTCTTTGAGATGTTTCACGACAAAACCAAATACATGAAACACGTGGACGTCCCTCGTGAAGACTTGATCCTGGTCAATTACGAAGAAGAACTGGAGTTTGTACAGGCCGTCGAATTTAGAAATGTCATCATTGCAAACTACGTGACAGCCCATGCTTTTTAAAATTTACGAAGCCTTACACCAGTTATGAGATCGTGTGCTGTATTTTGACACGGACAGTTGCGTTTAAATCGATCGCCTTGGTCACCGTCACCCTGAAATCGAAGGAGAGCGTTGAGTAGCCTGAACGGATGAGCACCCCTACGACAAGATTCTAAGTTTTGTTTGTGGCGGTCCCCAAAAATTACGGCTACGAATATCGGGACCAACAAGGAGAAGTTCACATCGACTGCAAAGTGAAAGGATTGACTCTAAATTATCTCACCAGTCAAGTGGTGAACTTGGGCGTGTTCAAAGAAGTTTTGGAATCTGGAGAGGACCAACATTTTAAAGTGACCACCCACGAACCGCACAAGATTGTACGTTTAGTCACACATCAAATCGTCAGTCGACCCTTGGAAAAAGTATATCAGATCGTTTAACACAAGCGAGTGCAACTTCCCAAACACTTCACTTTACTGTACGGACACGCTGATATTGGTCAGCATATAGAAAGGGAAAACTTTCAAGACCGATAGTTCGTTATGACTACATTTGCCAAGCTAGAAAGATGAATCCTTTCAAAAGGACACAATTCAAGTTCAATCATTCACAAGTCGAGTGCGATGTTGTGCTTGCGATTGCAGGGATGCCGTACGCTACGGCCTTAGCGATTCAGCACAACATCATGGGAACTTCGCTATGACTACTACTACTACTACTACTACTACTACTACCATGGAAGGTGATGCCATGCGTGTCGACCCTCACTGATGCAAAAGCGATGTCACTCGTTATCGTGGACTCTTTACTGGTTTTCATTGTCAATGTATTCCTCAACGTGAAACGATATGTCTACCACCCTACGGATGTCATCCATACCTGAGCAAACTACTTCAGGTGTCACCGTACCCTCATCGAAATGAACCTGTTAAAAAAGAATATTCGTTCCCTGTGGGTTTGTCTGAATACTGCGACTTTGAAAGTCGTTTCCAAATCTTCCTAGAAAAGTGGCCTAAATATATTGGAGGATCTACCCCCGAAGAATTAGCCAGAGCCGGACTTATCTACCTGGGCGATGGTAATAAAGTCAAGTGCTTCAGTTGCGATGTGTCACTTCACGAGTGGGAGTAGAAAGATTCAGCTTACCTGGAACATACTCGATGGTCTCCGCACTGTCACTACCTACCTTTAGTGGGACCGAAGTAATCTCTTCATGGATGTTTAACAAGAGAACATTCGTGGTTTCCATGTGGAGTGGAGAGAACGCATTTACCAAGAGTTTGTCAAAATACAAGAGAAACGCAAAGAACAATTGCATCCTTTACGTCACCGATGTTTAAGCCACTGGTACCGGAATGGTATCAGAGGATAGATTTATTTCAAAGTGTTCAAATGGTCAGATATTGAAGACGAATCACGCCAGATTCAAAAGCTTTGGATGCTACTCATTCTATTTAGAAGGTAACCATAGCATACTGGATTCGAACGGAAGAGTTAGAGGACTACCAAAATCTTTTACAGGAACTAAACTTGGTTCAAGAGGAAACTTCTGTGCGACGTTTGGTGTGTGCGTTAGTGACTAAACAATGTTTGTACGCAACTAAAATAAAACCGGTTCTGTTCAAAAAGTACATTTGTTACCTCCGACAGAAAGATATTGATAAGAATGCCTAGAATACATTCAGAATCTACCTCTGAAGTTGAGAGAATGCATTTACCAAACATTCGTAAAGATACAAGTGAAACGCAAATAACAATTGCATCCGTTACGTCATCAATGTTTGAACCACGGATACGTGAATGCTATAAGATGATTGATTCTGATGAAATTGTTCCAATGGTCACACATTGATCAACTACTCAATGACCAGATGGATTGGTTTGCTACTGATTCTATTTACTACAAGGTAGACCTACTGCAACAAATTCCAGAGGAAGAGTTAGAGGGTTACGAAAATCTTTCACACAATCTAATCTTGGTTGAAGAGTAAACTTCTGTACGGTGCGTGGTGTGCAAGTTAGTGACTAAACAATTTAGATTCGCCACTGGAGTACATTTCTTTCCACTGACAAAAAGAGGTATGAAAGCTTGCTACCATGCCATGACCTTTATCATTAGTGATACAACAGATTCTTTGGAAGGAAGTCAAGGACACTATTCAGGCTGTGGAGGATTACCAACACTTATTACGAGAACTGTGTCCATTGAATTGGGGTCGGCGTGAGGTGTGTGTCTTAGTGACTTCATTTCTGGGGTTTCGTTTACCAGCCGATTCCTTGTGGGGTGTTTACGATCTGTAC
>JAECUM010093860.1:0-41229 GCA_016617855.1 Megalonaias nervosa | reverse complement strand
ACTGGATTTTTGACATGAAATTCAAACAATGGACAGTTTCTTATCCATCATAATCTAGTGAGTTGATACAATCATTCGATAAATTCTTGAAGGACATAAGAGAAGATTATTTCGCCGAAAATATGATCATTAATATGGATGAAACTCCAGAGTACTTTGATCGCATTCCTAGACGGACTGTCAGAATGAAGGGATGAATGTGAGAATTCCTGGAGCTTGTGCTGATAAAAATATAACTTTAGTGCCTGTTCCCGCAGCAGGAGATGTGTTACCTCCAAATTCTTCACATGAGGGAGCTAAAAATATTCATTAATTGATAGGATCGACCATTCGTGTGCGGGCGAAAGATTGTTTTCATGAGGTGGTGCTGAAGAGTTTTATCTCAATTTTAGGGTACAATAAAAATAATTTTTTTAAAAGGTAATTGTTTTTTTAAAAAAAAAAAAAATAAGTTTGAGTGCATTTTCTGACATGTAACTTTTTAATTTTTACAAGGTATCCCACAATTTACGACTAGACAAATCTGTCCCAGAATATCCAGTGCGAAAATATTACTTTAAAAATTAATGTGATGTGTCCCAAGATATATGGTGTCTCAAAATGTATGGCAATAAAGAAAGAACCGGCAATTTTACGATGACAAATTATAAATGCAGTGGCTGACCTCTCCCAATTTAACATTGTTTGTTGGCAATGAACACTGACTGCAGTTGCATCTGAATATGTTTGTTTACAATTATATTTACCAGGGAGTTACATATGTCAGAGTACAAATATTGTATATATATATATATATATATATATATATATATATATATATATATATATATATATATATATATATATATATATATATATATATATATATCTTTTTATTTATTCTGAAGCATTGAATTCAGTGAGATACATTAAGTGATGTGCACCTGAACATATAGCCACAGATTTGTTGCGGCAGAAAGTGTTTCAAGTTATACTAATTTGTTATAATGACATGTTTACACATCTTGGTAGCTAGTTGAAAATGTTGAATAGCCTATAGCATGTCAAGGGATCAAGTTCAAGCATTCCCCCATTCCTACAAGATGTGAATGAGCATGTATTATTTAAATACGTTACACAATTCTGTGCCTTAGAGAAGAAATACATCTACGTTACAAAACCAGCCCTTCCAGATAACACTTTGATCCCGTCCATGTTATTATAAGTGACGCTTGAGTGATTGTTATCTGTGTAGGCAGTCAAACAATATTGAATTTCCCATGGGTACGTTGTGACTAGAATTCACTATTTTGCCTTCCAGTTTATACAGGTAAGTGCTGTAAGTTACGCTCCAGTGATTCTACCTATACAGACAGTCAAATTCACATGCCTACAGGTCATTGTGACTAGACTTAATTATTTAGCCTCCACGTTTGTGATCATTAATATCGATGCTCTAATTCTACCTGCACAGGTAACGTCCGTTCCTAAATTACAGGTATTTATCATGGGTAACTCTGTATGGATACTTACAGGTTCACAAAGTAGGATAATACTTACGCTACATGTTTATAGGGTCTGCTATATTTTGTCTTGCAGTTGTACACCTTAGGCAAGGCCAGTCTGAGAACCACTCAGCATTTGATGGTTGTCATCCACTGAATAAATGTTGGCCTTTCTTGTTATGTGCATAGCTTGTGGGACGAAATCATCTGATGGAACATACGGGTCCGAACCATATTATTTCTTGGCAGCCGGATGGAGAGCTGGGACAAGAATGAATCACAGTCACCTATATCACAATTATGGATAGGTGGATAAATATACCGTGTCCAGTTCGAAACACACACTGCCAGCCAGGATGGCCATGTTTTGTCATGACCGGTTTTAGCCATATAAAAATGGCATTTGGCCACAAGCACAGTCGATAATGCATTATCAACCACCAGAAACAAATCTGTCCAGTTCTATGACTCGTGCAGCCATTATCTTCATGAAATCCGTTATATATGGGTGGGTCAATCTAACTGCATAGCGCTACTCACATATTGCTGCTAGACACTTTCTTTGAAAGTTGTGCAGTTTAGTTAGACAGCCCCATGTATCAATATTACTCGCATAATACCTCAAAACACACCCGGTGTACAATGTCCATCTTTGGGCCTCAGTTTTCAAAAGAAGTCTCTTGACTTGCCCTAACCCCTCTGTCACCCAAGAGTCTATACTGAGCGACATGTTAGAAGTAATGGGATCCTAAAGAAGTGCAGTTGGCCATATATCACTGACATTCTTCTGCAATGACCTCGTCATTAATATATCTTACTAAGATCACGATCACGTAGGTGGGCAGATACATTTTAACTTCTTTTTACCTAGATTTGTTATCTGAGAGAGCAAGTATAACGAGGTAGTAGTAGTTCTCTTAGGGTATTAAGAATGGGTAAATATTCTCAAACATATTTCTTTTCGAATACGTTACCCGATCATAATACATTAGGAGAACTACTACTACCTCGCAAATCCAGCCATCCCAGACACTACCTATTGCTAAAGGGCGCTAAGATTTCTCTGCCGACCAGTCTGTCGGTCGGACAGTGTTATCTCCCGTTACATATAAGACTTGGCGGCACAGTGTAAGAACATCCAATTTATTAAATTCGCTCGTGCCAAGAAGAACGCTTTCATTACGCGTGACCTCGCAAAAGCCGGAAATAACGTGGAAGTTATAACACTACAAGTTGAATGACATTTTCACTTCTAAGGAAAGTATTTTCCTTCTGTATTTCCAACTTTTTATGTCTTTCTATCTTGACAAAGTTCTGTCTGTGCAAGTTGCCACACTTTGTCGTCTTCAAACATTTAGGTATTTCCACACTGAGACTAAGCGACATCACAGTCAGTTCGTGCCATACATATTTATACGTGCTAGTCTCTATTGCACAAATAACTCCCATATATGTGCAATTCCTTTACAGACGGGTACATATTTGCGAGTCCCTATCCAACGCTTTTGCGCGCATTGTAATGTACTTACCTGTACGGGAGGTCTCTGGACCTTTTGCCCAACAAGTATTGCTTCAACACGGAATTTGTCGCGCCTAAGCTGTAGGCCTCTTTAACGTTGCCTCAGTTCCCTTCCTCGAGAAGGTTTTTTGTGTGTAATATAGACAGTCTGGTACATTTCTGCATTTCTTCTGTTCTGGTCGGACAAGTACAGGTCAGCGCTCTATATATGGTTTATTCAGTCACCTCCTGAGCAGGCATATTCCTACAGGTGACCCTTGAATTATGTTTATCTGTAAAAACTTTAAATCATCTCAATTGTAGCGATATGACTAAAAAGTGTTAAAGCTACGCCAAATTCCAAATCACACACACACACACACACACACACACACACACACACACACACACACACACACACATATTTGTCGAGCTCTTAGTCGCTCGCATGTGTAGCCTATGCGACTTCATAACGATTCGTTCTATTTTATTTGCAAGTGAGCATGTCTTTATGCTCTGAAGAATTCATGTATGTATAATTCTGTCCTTCCTTGTTTATAAAGGTGATTTCTTTTAACACGGTATTTCTAGTCCTGGAACACCATGCTGTAATGATTCTACCTGTGCAGACCTTCATTGACCTTCATATACCTTACCCACAGTAAGCATTGCAAATGAAATCGTCTGCTATCACTTTTTCGAGGTAACCATCATTTGGAATAGCTGTGCGCCCGCACGGTATTCAACACATCACACGTGTAGGCACACAGATTTCTAAACAGGTGGCATTATCATTAGATTTTACTTGTATGCTTCCTTGCTTTATTAGACTTACCAATTTCTTGGTCACCCTTTAAATGATTTAGCTCTACACGGACATTGCCTGCTAAGACAGGTGCATGGCTTCAGCTTTATCTGTTATGCTCTATTTTGTCTTACAGATTAGAACTATGGGCAAAGCCGAAACAACATACAGCTCAGACCGAAGACTTCACCAGTCTGTCTACTAATTTTGTCCTCAGTGTGAATCTTTATGGGCACAAGGAAAGTAATTTAATTTACCCTTTAGCCACAAAGCACAGGTCATTGACACGCTCGGAAAAAACTCCGGCACCCAAATCACCACCACAGGACTCGTCATTTTTGGAACCCACCCTACCTTGTATTCCCGGAGTCAGGTTTGATTTCTCCTACATTAAGGGACAGAGCTAACAAAAAGCCAAGATCCCTCTATTCAGCAGACATACGGACAGGATACATAATCAAACATACCATACCCCGTCCCAACCGATGATCCTAACGATACCAACAAAACAATATTATGGGTTCAATCAATAACAGCCCGGGGTTCCAGTACGTCGAACCCGACTTTAGCTGACATGTGCGGGGACAAGTCTAACTCATACCAAATTGTGATATTCATTCATCATGATACCACGAGTATATCCTCAAGCTGCAACAGATGTCGCTTCGAGTATTCTCTTCATTGTGCCACGAGAAGAGCTTCTTTACTCAGCGACTGTCTTGAAGTCACGGTTTCTAATTGAGGGCGTTCTAGTAGATTAATGAAAGTCAGACCTCGTCCATCTTCGCCAGGTAAGTCTCATGCTTCACAGGTTACCGTAGCCACACTCCACCAAAGCAAGATGGTGTTGCTTGTTGTACCATTACCGTCATCTATTCAACCCTACACGAGAGAACTGAAAGATTCTGCCTTCCGAACCTCCATGGAGTTATTCCTCCCCCGTAGCTTTGTCCTTCTCCGACTTCATCAACAACAAACACTCCATACCTATGGATCAGATGACCTTTGTTGACACTGCGCAGTTAGTGAGCAATGTCGTTAACATGTCCTTATTATTGGGCTTTTATTCTTACGGGCTATCTTCTAACCGGCACCTTCTCCCACTCAGAATACATCAGCGCATGCATGGGATTCAGTCTTAAGTTACGAGCACGGTCTTTATCATCTACCTTTTGTTTAACGTCCTGATGGATAAAGTATGCTATCAAGCCATCAAGGAGACATATGTCAACGTCGCCGCAACCATATCGTCGATACAGGGATGGTACAGGAAATCAACAATAGGTCCCAAAGGCGACTTACAGGACACGAATCTCTGAAAGCCGTACAATAAAAGCACAAATAATTTTATATAATGCGGATGTAGCACCGAGAGGTTTCTATCGTTGTTTCCACACCATGTTCTTGGTTCCACCTGCAAATACTATCTACGTCTGGTCATGGGACTAAATACACGCAATCACTGTATCCAACGCCCCTTGGTTCCCACTAGAAATACTACACATTGTGAGCGATATGCATGAGGGAAATATTGCCATCACTGTGGGCTTAGATGGCTTATACCTTCATGTCTGTTCATACGGCTCCCATCCTGCAATCAGCCTACCACATCGTCTATCAATTCAGCTCACCCCAGTTTCGACTCTGGCATCTTCCTTCTTCTAACGAATCGAGTAATGGGGTATGTGCGGACCATTTATATGGCAACAGCATCAAGTTACCTAGACAATGTCCTGCAGCAACATCTGCCATTTAGCCACTGTAACCAGTCTGAACTTCTCATTAACAATGAAACATCCGAGGGTGTAGCATCTCAACGATTCTCTCACCTAGGTATGGACTTTAATACACAGGCACCATATTTTGTTTCCCTCGGGATTGGGCATTGAAACGATCCATGGTAGCACCATACTTTCGAGGCATTCGATCCGCACTGGATTGCTCCACGGGCAGCGGTCATCATGGTCCTTGGTCGCCTTCTACTGCTGTGATACTGTTTAATCGGGTCCTCATGTGTGCCTACTGGACCGTCCTCTCATGATCTGAACCATCGGCGAAACTGGGAGCACCTTAACTTGGCTCACGGCAGGTTTGCATCTAAGAGTCCATGCGCTCTAGATTTAAATCTGTACCGATATATGGACGAAAGGCTGTGGATCCCTCCACTACCATCATATTTGGAGGCCAGTAGTGCATCCTCTCCCCAGGAACGACATTCTCATATCCATATTTTTGGAAAAGACGGCCATTGTAAAGCCTTTCATTGGGGGCAAGAATATTTAGATTGCTATGGAGTTCTCATTCTGTCTGACAACTCAACAGTGGTGAGGTATCTCAATCCAACACTGGTGATTTACCTCAAGCAACAAGGAAGACCCCAGTACCCAGACCACTGCGTCATGGTTTGGGACTCTCTCAAGCAAGAAGAATTATCTAAATCCTACAATGATGATTTATCTTCAACAATACAGAGGACACTAGTGCCCAGAATGTTGCGTCATGGTGTGGAACTTATCTCAAACAGCAAGGAGAAATTCGATCCAGCAATGATGATGTATCTTCTACAACAAGGAGAACCCCAGTCCCAAGACCTTTGCGACATGGCGTGGGACTTATAAAAACAACAAGGACAGACCCAGTCCTACAATGGTGAGTTATCTGAAACAACAAGGATGACCTTAGTCCCCAGACATATGCGTCATGGTGTTTGACTTTCTGAAGTGACGTTGTCATCAACAAGCCATACAGGATAAATATATCCCGGGACTCCTCCACCCACTGAACGACCCTTCGTCACAGAACGAATCGACCAGTACAAACGAAATGGTTTCTCTATCCCTCGGTTCTCACTCAGCTCTATATCCGATGGGACCGACCGTTGGTGGGCCTGTTTGCAACAATTTGGGAATGACAAAACTCCATTCTTTGTCGCTCTCGTGCCGGATCCAACAGCAAGGACAGTGGAAGCCCGATCATTGGATTGGACCAATCTGATTTCATACACCAACTCCCAACACTCTGATTCCAAAGTGATACAGAAAACAAGGGAATCAGCCTGTAGCCTCATCTCCATCGCACCACTCCGTCGGGAGGAATTTTGGATTAAATATCTCATCAATCTTGCATCGGAAACCCATCGGAATTTCGGAATTCGGATTTTCCTTCATCTACTCATATAACAACGACAGCAATTGTTTCATCCTTGTTTATTGCCCCAAACCTGTTTGTCCGGATCTTCTCAAACGCTCCCTCAGAATTAAATAATTTTGCAAACAATAGTGGAGGAAATCGCTCAGGTGCGACGGGTTTATATAATTTTTTAATTTTTATTTGTTCAAGTGGCAAGTTATTACATTTCCTAGAAATGATAGGTATAACGACATAAAATATTAATGGCAGGTTACATTTATTACAGTTGTATGAAACAATAGGTATGCCCATATTCACATAACCATCAATGACCGGTTACAATTATTTCTTGTATTACCAAAACTAGGTATGATCATGCAAACAGAACTGTCAGTGGGTGGTTGAAGGGCTGGGTACCTCTTAAACCAGGACTTGCCAACATCATTTTTGAAGCAAAGACAGTTACCACCACAACAATTTGGCCGGGACTTGTGGCCCTTGATGAGGTGTCCGTTTTCAGTGGATCTTGTCCGGTCTACCCAGATTGTGGTCCAGACACATTCCGATGTACTACAACCAGAGTTTGCATACCAGTAGACATGCAATGTGATGGTGGTAATGACTGTATAGATGGGTCAGATGAAGACAATTGCATTAGTGAGTGTTCCTTCTTCCTTTCTATTCTAGTTTCCCTTGTATTATATATTTATATTATTTGTTGGGTTTTTTCTTAATAATTATGTTACATGCATTTGCGTTTGTTATTTGACCTTGTCCAAAATCAAGTTCATTTTAACCTAACCAGGGACATTTATTTTGTAAACATCATATACATAACTAATGTTTCTCTGAGAATATATATTAGATATTAGGATTATTATCAATGGACGTAACCATGTTTATCGTAACCTGATTATATATCATTGACATTCCCCCATGGAAAGACAATGATTATTTGAAACTGCTAAAGGAAGGGGGAGGGGGATTCGTGTATGCAAATGGACCGTATACTGCATGCATTGCGTTGACCTCGCTATGATGTTCCTGAGGTAAATGGACTGTGTAGTGAATTGTTAAGTATTTTGTTGCACAGTATGGGCCTATCAAAAGATTACTTTCTCCTTGGAGTTCATTTCCTTTAATTGAAATCCGTAATTTATAAATATAATAAGACCAGAAATTGATTCAGATTCTGAATATGATCAGCGAGACCTAGAATGTATGTTCAGAAATCAATGGAGATAGCCATGGGGAGGTTTACCAGGATAGGATATGATAAGATCTTTTGAGTTTGTTTTGAGACTTGAGGCATGCCCAAAGATGGACCTGTATGTCTTTGTACTATCTACTATAGAATATGACCATTTTGTTCAAAACATAGATTTTTGTAACTTAAATTACTAGGAATTAATTGAAGAATTACTGCATTGCAAATGATACGAAAACCAGGCAAATGCAGGAGAAACGTGTGTTATGGTGTTATACACCATACTACAATAATAATACAAATTGATAATAATTTGTCACACAATCAAACTAAGATCCTGATGCATTTCTATCAATTCTACAGGCAAAGCAGACTTTCGAGTGAAGCTAATCAATGGAGATGGTTCCTATGGCAGTATTGCCATTTTCTTCCAGGGTCTTTGGAGGCCAGTGTGTATGCCAAAAAATAGTTTTATGGAAGGCAACAGCACCATTGTTCAGCTAGTGTGCAACAAAGTTGGTTACACGTAAGAATGGCTTTTTATTTGTCAAGATTAATAATGCATATCAACATTGATTTTTATTTTGAAAATAGAGTGATTACAACAGCTGTGCATATCCCTACTTGTTGGCTTAAACAAATTCTCAGTGTTTAAACATTCTGTAATTCATAGGTGATACTATTAGAGTAATGCCAATCAATTGACAATTCGAGTTTATAATAACGATCATGATATAATTACTTTTGAGTGGAAGAATCCAAGGTGCATTTGTCAACTCATGGCACCAGCCCGTGCAGTATGCCATGGAAGTATCTTGCAGTGACAAAGACGTGGACATTTCCAGTTGTAGTATGACCCTCACCGAGACCAAAGAAAGTACCAGCTCTTGCTACTATTACCAGGCTGCCTTATGTAGTAATGATGGTAAGAAATACTGATGGATTACATTGAAATTTAGTAAATGTTATATTCATCACCTGAAGATGAATGTATCAACAAACCACTTTGTTCAAGCAAATTTTTAAGATTATTTCCATTGTTTATGTTTGTAGCAATGATGACAAGAAAAATACACAAGAAGGTCACATTCGTTATGAGCAATTGGTGTCATAGAAATGATCCGTAATTATCAAGCTGCTTGATTTGGGAGTGGGGGAGTTGTTTAGGTATCAGTTATCCAGTATTAACTGATAGAGTACTTCGAAACTTAGTTAACATTATGTTCATCAACTGAAAATGTGAACGTCAATAACTTTTAAGAAGTTATTGACATTTTTAACTTGCTGTTGAATGCAACTAGCATCACAAAACTATGAATGCAACTAGTACCAGTTATTGATGGACTACCATAAAACTATGAATGTAGTTAATATTAGTTTCTGATTCAATGCAAAAAACTATGAATGCAGCCGGTATCAGTTTCTGATGGATTGCAGCAAAACTATGAATGCAGCCGGTAATCAGTTTTTGATGGACTGCCTTAAAACTATGAATGCAAGTAGTATCAGTTTTTGATGGACTGCCATAAAGTTATGATTGCAGCCGGTATCGGTTTCTGATGGACTGCCACAAAACTATAAATGCAGCTAGTACCAATTTTGATTGATTGCCATAAAACGATGAATGCAGCCGGTATAAATTTTCGATGGACTGCCACAAAACAATGAATGCAGTCGGTATCAGTTTTAGAGGAACTGCCGGTATAAGTTTGTTGATGAATTTAACTGGTACCATAATTATTGACGGACTGCCATAAAACGTGATGAATACTTTATTGGCTTTGTCCGAAGATGACCATATTCACTAATCACTTTGTTCCAGCAATGGTGTTAGATTTATGCCCCTTTTGCTTTTGAGGGTCAAACAGCGTAAGAAATTCTGCAACCGTTTTTAATGGATTGCCATGAGTAACAGTTATTGTTATCGACTAAAAATGTAAGCAAGGACAAATTACTGTCCTCCTACAATGTTTATGAGAGTTACCGCCATTTTGTTTTTCACTAATGCCATATGTGACGGAATCTTGCAATCTGAGATCATATCTCAATAGATTGCCAAAAAAAACCCCTTAAGAAATGGTCATCATCTTTAGATGAGCAGATTGATCCACAAAATGATCTACCTAAAAATCCACAAAATGACAAATTGCTGTTCTCCCACAATGTATATAAGAGTTACTGCCCTTTTTAACCAGAAGATGAATGCAATATTTAACAGAATCTTGTGATCGCAACTCATACTTCTCACCTATCTCAATAGATTGCCCAGAAACTTTGGGAAACGACCATCATATTTAGATGTTGGTCTCGACAGTCTTGCATTTTTTTTGTAAATAGAAGTGAGAAATGAACATGTCAGATTTTCATCACTTTTTGTGTAGAGAAAGGCAATGTAGGGTTCTTAAATCCAAACATGAAAGTAGACGTAGAACAAGTGTTCGTCAGAACAAGGATTGGATAAAGACACGGGTGTTCAGCTCTTTTTTTCTGAGCAATTGTGCTTGTTCATAAGCTGGATTTGAATGGCAGCATAATAATTCAGACTTATAAACACAAGAGAACTACCGACTTCCCTTTATATTGGAAAGAATTAGATGAAAAGTGTCTTTGGTTTTAGTAATTTTCAATGCAAAGTTTGAATCTCAAACAGATGACATATATGTAATAAGTGAAATTCTATCAAAACTATGGAGAATAAGTTGATATAGCCGCAGTGACTCTGGTATGGACAAATAACGGAGAATATAGCTGCTGTGGTTCTGGAATGGTAAAATATCAGAGAATATAGCTGCAGTGATTCTGATATGTAAATGTTTTGGAGAACTCAATGTCTTCTAAATGAAATAAATCAATATTTTCAATAGCACAGCAATTTGAATACCACCACAATTTACAAATGATGCTCAGCTATAACACTCTGCTTATACTGATCATGTCAAGATTCCGAAACATCTAAGTAGACTCCTTTATCCCAAATGCAAAATAAATAATATAAACAACTAGCACCAAAAACACACTCATATATTCCTAATTTTAAAGACGCTGTATTTAAGGAATGTTTGTGTTAACGAACTGGAAAAATTACTACCGCTTTGGATGATGCATATTTACTACAACAAAAACACAGGAAGCTGGTTATAAGTAACTTACCATTCCAGTTCATTATTCCTCATACATCCAATGGCCGTCTTTGTACATATACTCCATTGTTTGTTGGTCAGACTGTAACAGTGAATCATACCCCATTGATGTCAACTATGGCTGCTTCATTTTCTGTTTTGGGTTTTGTTTCTTTGTTCTTTATACTGTATGTTTTAATTAGCACTGTTTATTTAAAATTAATTGTTGTTCTTTGAAAACAGTAGCTATATATACGTGTACATTCTTTTACCTTCCTTTACTATGATTTGTATAATGCGTTTAGTATCACATGACATCTATCTCAAAGTATTGTCTTTAAAATTAGTGAGAAATTCATTTTCGTGTAATGAATTTTCGCTCAAAGAATGACTTTCAAGAAACATATTCATAAAATGAGGAGTTCTTGTATTGGATTATCTACCACAAACTATAATTCTTTCGTAAAATCTATCCAAAGTGCTTGCATCACAAAAATTAACTGAATCAGAACAATCTTGGTGCTAAATTTGATACTCAATTGAATAATGACGAATCAGATTTTGGATGACATTGCAGCCCTGATTAACCAGCGAAAAGATGGCGAGTAAACAGCCAAGGATGGTTATACAGTTGAAACAACAAAATGAAATATGTTACAGAAATTTCATTTTGTTTTTCCACAACGAAGGTTGCTCCTAGTTACTTTATCTGTACTCATCTTGGTTTCTATTCGTTATGTAACATAGAAGTTCAGTGTATATAAATCAATGGATTTAGTATGATTCTTTATGCAATATGGATTTCATGTCTCATAGTGTACTAGGTTGCAGGAGAGTTCGCAGAGCACATAGTAATTTACTTAGGCTGTGTAGATGTCAGATTAACGAAAAACATTTAGTAAATAAGAGTTGAATGAATTAACATTTTCCTTATTATAATTGGCCTGATTTATTTATTTATTGCCGTTTCAGTTCAGTGACAGAGAGGAGGTTTTATGGTTTATCATATATAAGCTTTGGGTTTAATGACGGGATTACAGAATTTTGGAATAAAATCAATGTATTTGTTACAAAGTCTCAGTAAAATCTTTCTAATAACAAATTACATAGAGTGGATGGGGTAGCCCTTTCTGAGATGGATTTTATAAATTGATGTTGAAAATTGTGATGTTGAAAATGACTACCGTAGTAGACCCACTGTAGGTAACTTTACAGACCTATCTTTTAAATAAGCAGTTTGAAACAGTTTTTAACTAACTTAGGCCTTTCACACTTTCTTTTGTTCTAGGGCTCCTTGCTTCATCAAATCGATAGAGAATTTATAATTAAATCACATAAAAGACTGGAATTCACAGAAAATACAAACTCCAGGAACGGTTCATAACTGTTCTGTGAGAAATATTTAAAAATCAGAAGAAAGTGTGCCGAGGTTATAAGAGAATGAATTTAGCGTTGAATATGTAAATCATTTAGAAGAGAAAATTACAGCTTATTATGTTAACAAGATGTTAATATCAGGTAGAAAACGACTACAAGCTGCATGAAATAATCAAATAAATAGCTGGCTTCATAGTGCATGTAGAGATGTGCGTGGATAAATAGATGAATACTTCATCGATCTATAATTTCTTTTCCTACCGAAACGGAGAATGAAGATTCCAGTATTTATTTCCTGAATACAAGCTTTTTTTAAAAGCCAAATAAGAGATTTACAAATTTTTTTCAAGCTCAGTATTTTGTCTTTCATTGTTTTGATTTCAAATCATGTTTCTTCCTTAGAGTTTTTAAAAAAAAAACTTGGAATTTGATGCAGCTAAGAAACAGTTTGAAATGGTCAATTTGGCTGATATCTAGTTCTTCATGATAAATCATGCATACTCTGCCAAAGTCGTGATCAATGCCAGATATTGTGATTTGGATTGAAAACGTTACCTTAACAATTTTTCAATGACATCGCAACGATATCTGCAGTTTGGCTGTTTATAATGATGTCTAGCACAAGGGCATCATGCGGCAGTCATGCAGCATCATGTCTCACCCAGTCACAATATGCTTTCACAAGGTCGACCAATCTTAATACTGACCTTTCAATGCTGAGCGTCTAGCGAGGAAGCGGTTAGGTTTTAATATGACTCGGTTGGGGTCAAACACGCAGCATCCCTTATCCGAGTTGGACGCTCTAATTACTTGGCTACCAGAGTGGTCTAAATAGTACAGTTGCGTGGAACCCCCCCCCCCAGCTGTATCAAAAGTTTTAGGAAATTGGATAAAGTATTCACTACCCTACCAAATATTTGAAATGCAGTGCAACAGCCAAAATATTTTCCAGAGAAATATTATTAAGACTTGCGCCATTACAAAGCTAACATATGCTTCTTTTATATGAAACTCTTCTATTGCTGAAGATTACAGTGAACGTTAACTCCGTGAGAGCTACAAGATGATTAATTGATCCAAACCCCACTAAAAAGTTTCAATACAATTTGGGAAATTAGCAATCAATATCCTACCATGATCGCATGAAGCAAAAGTGATACGAGAACCCAAACCTGGAAAGATCTCTACTATGCTTCAACATATTGTAACATAGCACTAACAGAATGTATTTGCAAAAGCATGGCATGAATAATACATAACAGACTCCTTTGCTATATTGAATCCGACAGACCAATATCAGATCCTCAGTGTATAATCAGGTACGTGAGCAGCATATTTGACTGTCTAGTCAGACGTTAAGCATTTATTCGAAAGCATTACATATCTATTTAATATTTAGTTGCTATCTTTCCAGAAATGAATTGCAGGTTATTTATCAAAACCACAAATGGAAAAATGCCTCTTCATCTCGTCAGTATACTATATGAGCTATTACCTATCTGCTCATGCATTTCGACCCAAATACCCCACCTTGACATTAGGCAATAATATCCCACCTTGTCTTTAAACCAAATTATGATTATATATATATATATATATTTATTGCAAGAAAAATGCTATTTCTAAACGTCATTTAGTATGGGAGAAACTAATAAAGGATGAACTCACTTCTGTGGTTAAAGTGCAACTATATGTATTGATTAGATCATCCTGCAACGGAAATGTTTGGGGAATATTTACATGAATTAGTATGTCTGCATAGAGTTAATCTGTCTAATAATGCTAAATTGATTTGATTGGGTCGCTGGTTTTACCACGGTATAAATACTGTACTAGCACATGCCTTGTCATGGGATAATGCTATTATACCACCTGGCCTAGTTATGGTATAAATACCGTAATAGGTCCCAGGTTTTATCATGACAGAGATACTGTAATATGTCCCTGGCCTTGTCATGGGAGATATACCGCATTTAATGATGGAAGGTAATGTATTTATTTGCAGCCTTTTCTCTTTTGTTTACTTCAGATTGTTTCTCAGGTGAAAGGCTATGTCCCCCAGACCGCACCAACACCAGCAACCCATCCAGTACAAAGTGTCTATCACCGAAGTACTTCTGCGATGGAATTCCTGATTGCCCAGGTGGTACAGATGAATTAAACTGTGGTACGGTTTTCGTGTTCTCTATTAAGAGTGTAATTTATTTGTATGCGTACTTGTGATTTTGGGGTGGAGTTGCAAGAAAAGTGCATTTTTCGTAGCGCTTGTATTTAAAGACCTGGACAGGATCCTATCATTTCCACAAAAGGTGATTGTTCCCTGGATCTATATGTTTGGTTTCCTTAGAATGATCATCATTCCATGGGTCTGTAAATTGGTTGTGTCCATATATAATCCATTATTCTCGTGATGATGCGTATTTGGTTTCTATAGCATAATTATTGGTGATCTGTGCCAGTTCTAGGATTGAAGTAAACAAGAATGATGAGCTTGTCTGCCTTAAGCACAGCTCCATCTAGAGCGTTCAGATTTTCTTATTGATGTGCAAACCTGGAGGCAGACAAGCATCACTCGTTTGAGGATCAAACAATATTTTTATGTGGGCGAGCAGTGCAAATGATCCACAAATATGCGATGTCATCGATGTGGCAAGAAGCTATTTTATAACATAAGCATACAGAAAATATTTGTTAATTCAAATCGGAATAAAACATTTAACTTGTATGCTTCATCAAATCATGTAATACACTTACTAAGAAACAAATATTTTGGAAGACATAGCACTGCTATGTATCACTGCAAGCATATGTTAACTCTCATGCCGGGAGAAAATACTCCCGATATTTTGGGGTCGTTTCATGCCTACATCCAGATTCCATAGTAACTCCCGATTTGCGCATAGAACTCCCGATTATTACATTATGTCTGTCAATTTCCATTTCTCAGTAGAACCTACATGAATAGATATATCTTATTCAATCCACAGAAACCGTGCTCGATTTATCAACCCATAATATTGTTGTGACGAAGTAATTATTATCAAACTACAAAGGACGTTCTCTACAGGAAATAGAATGTCACACTTAAACAGTTTTCACGGACATTTATTTATTATTGCTATAAACATAGAAATGTGCAAACACTTACGTAATCACACACACACACTGACATTAAATCAAAACATCGAGTTTGTCTTTAAATACCATTGAATGGCAAAATACATGCTAAATTATATGCAATCTGTGCTGCTCTCAATTATTTATTAGGTAGTTTTGTATTTAATGGAATTATCATTACTGTTATCCTTGCACTCATTCGAGACTAGATGGTACTGTTGTCCATACTTCCCTGTTGAATTCCCAGAACGAATCCTGGTCAGAAATAAGTTGTTCATGAGAACCATAACGTTAACATTGTCAAAACAGTATATGATGCAGTTTGAGCATGAGATTTGATTTTCCCTGTAGACTTTGAATATATATCATATTTGGGACTGACCATTTGGGGAAGGGGGGAGAACATACCTTTTTAAGTTTAATGGGGTCTTTACAGGTAATACAGCAGTAATAATTGCCTCTGTCCAGTTTGTGTGTTAATGCTTTATCAGCACAAGTAATCTGTGCAAACATGAATGTCCGCGAATTATTTGTTGCTTAATCTATTTCATGGCCAAACTCATCCTGCAACACATGGGCCAATTAATAGTTAGTATGTTAAAAAGTTTAAAATAACGAATTTGAGAATACATAGATCTAATCTGAATGTTTAATTCAGCATGTTGGATATGCTACATAAAGATGATGTTCCTATTCGATGGACGTCACATACTTCAGAAAGACTAACGTATTATATGCAATTAATTAAATTCTTCCTCTTACTGCTGTGGTTAACAAAGTAAAATTATGTCAACCAAAAGTTTGGAAAGTTATTTTTGATGGACTTTGCTTGCTTTGTTGATAATGTAATGCTTACTGAATCGCGGTCTTCAAAAAGGAATCACACGTGAGCATTATTCTGACAACTTAAATAATCATGTTTTGCGTTATATATATGGAGTAATAATCCAAATTTAAACTGGTGCTGCTGATCACAAACTTTATTAATGATGGCTTCAACTCTCTCACTAAATGCAGTGACGAGTAATAGCACTGGTTATTCACGACGTCCCTTTGATCTATTTAACTTGACACATTGGGTTGTTTTACTTCGTGTACATTACCTGTGCAATTTGGCAAAATGGGCTCTCCCACAGTTAGATTCGACACATCACCATAACAGGCCTTCTTTAGAATTTAGAAATATCTGAAAGGGAATTGTTTATCTGAGATCACCTTACCTTTTAATTGCCTTTATATCAGCTGTATACTATGTGGATAGGTTTAGCTGAGCGTTGAGTAAAACTGCTTACTGTTCATAAGTATGGATTACATTGATATTTATATTGTGGTGGTCTGTGGGATTTTTGTTGAGTAAACTCTGGGGCTAATATTGCTGAAAATCCCGTTTTCAATAAATGATCGTGTCGGGCAACGAAACGTGTGTTTTTCATGTGACACAACGCGTTATGGCAGGCATGGCCACAGGGTGCTAATCAGTGTTTTTGTAAAGCCGGCAATGTTTTGGGCACATTTTCTGACTCCTTCCTTGTCTTGCAGAACAGAGCAATTTGACCATAAATAGATCTGCTCAGTTCCTCAGGAGGATGCTATGTTCCAATGCTGCTTCAGTCCAGTGAAATGCAACCCTACAGCCAGAGCCAACTATATGCAGGTCTGCAGCTATAGCTGCCAGTGTATCCACGCCTGTTTCTTTGCCACATTCAACATGCCACTAACCACAGGAGTTGAATATATCTGTTGAGATGATGGTTGATGATATAATGATTTGCACATGAGTGGACTTAGGTGAGGGAAAATTGCATAGATTCAGTCTTGTCCAGGCCTATCTTGAATCCACTGACACAAAAATTCCAAGCTATCTGTAGAGAAGCTTTGATACAATATAAAGCAATCACATACAACTGCACCAGAGTTGTTGCCCTGCAATGTCTACACAGTTCTTGTATTTTGCCATATGCATTGTGAACCAGAGTGATAAGCATAACTACTCAGTTGCCCGATCCACCAGAAATAACTCTAAAGAAGAAGCCAGGATTAGCTGTCTCCTCTTGGTCAACGTTCTCTTTTTGTACCATTTAGCAGTGTAGCGGCGCTTGGCAGAATTCTTAATCTAATTGTAATTGTTACGCAAATAGTAACGACCAATGAGAAGGACTTTCCCAGAGAAACATGATAAATAATTGTTGGTTGGTTGAATTTTTACGGCGCACCAGCACTATGAGGCTATTTAGCTCCATACAAAGGGTTATATCTTGCATCATTTAAAAGTGGTAAAAGGTTTCGTATCGACCAGCGATACGAAACCAAACAGTTGAAGGTAAAACGATAAAATGGTAACGGTGATAAATAAATAAAGTTTCCCGATCAACGGGGAGTGGAAATGATGTATGACAACGAAAACAGATGAAAGGTAATTAAAATCAAACGACGGTATACATAGCACATAAAACTGTTCAAGGTGATAGCTTACAATGTATAGCTTATGATAAATATTTACTTCCATCAGGAAGTCTATAATATAAGAAACGCTAACTGTATCAAAGAGCTGCCTAATGTCATGCACATTGTAATAATGATTACCCGTAGGTTGGAGGTCGAAACACTCCAACATAAAGTGCCTAACGGTGAATGGTTCATTGCAAGATATGCACTCTGGTGGGTCTTCTCCTTTTAGTATGCAGGAGTGGGTTAAATAAGTATGACCAATTCAAATTCTTGCAATGACTACCTCCTCCCTACGGACGGCTCTGTAGGAAAGTGTCCATCCTCCTAGGGTTGGCTTGATGGCATGAAGTTTGTTATTCACGGCATCGTTCCATGATGCCTGCCATTTCTGACGTAAACATTCTTTGATACCACGTTTAAAATCAGTATACGGTGTTTTAAAATCAGATGGTTCCAGTGACAGGGCCATTTTAGCAGCGCGGTCTGCTTTGTCATTACATTCAATTCCAATATGGCTGGGTAACCAACAGTATGCTATATTGTGGGAGGTACTCAGCTCAGTATGTTTGAGGAGAATATTGGCTAATAATGGATTCTCCAGTTTTCCATTATGTAGTGACTGAAGTACTAATAGTGAATCGGAGAAGATGATGCTATTTAAAATACGTTTGCTTTCAATATATTGCAAGGCAACGTCTATTGCTCTGATTTCGGCTGAGAAAATTGATGTACCATTTCGCAAGCGAACTTTTGTTGTGTGTTTTCCACTAACGAATGCTGCAGCAGCCTTTTCCTCTTCTATTGATCCATCAGTATATATTCTTGTATAATTTTCAAATTGGGTGAGGAGTTCATGGTAAGAGGATTGGAAGATAGAAGGGTTTGTCTCCGATTTTTTTTTCCACCGTTTAATGTGAAAAGTACTTTTGATTGATGAAGTAGCCAGGGAGGTGTTTTGGAGACGGACGTTTTCTGAATTTTTGGAAGATCAATTTTGGTACTGTCAAGGCATGGTAATATTCTAATGCGAAAGGTAGTTTTGGCGTTTGATTTATTGTCATATAAGGTTTTATATTTGGGTTCAGAAACAGCCGAGAAAGCAGGGTTCAGAGGGTTTCATCTTAATTTGAGAGCATACTGTGCGGAAAGCATTTCTCTACGTTGTGATAAAGGTGGTTCGTTCGCTTCAACGAGTAGGCTTTCACACGGGGATGTCTCAAATGCTCCCAGAGCAAGTCTTATTCCCTGATGATGAATTGGGTCAAGCATCTTTAAATAGGACTTCCTAGCTGAACCATAGACAACGCAACCATAGTCTAGTTTCGAGCGAATAAATGTTCTGTATAAACTGAGTATTTCTTTTCTATCAGCACCCCAGTCAGTGTGCGCTACTACTTTAAGTAAATCTAGAGACTTCAAGCATTTAGCTTTCAAATTCTTCAGGTGTGGAATAAAAGTCAGTTTCTGTCGAAGATAATACCTAAAAATTAGGTTTCCTCAACAACTGAAATAGGTGTTCCGTCCAGAGTGAGTTTAGGTTCATCATGATGTCTTCGTAACTGACAGAAATGCATACATACAGTTTTTGATTTCGAGAATTTGAAACCGTTGGTTTGGCCGAATTTTGAATCATGTTGATATTTTGCTGTAGTTGTCTTTCAATTGTATGCATGGGCTTGGATCGGTGGCATATTAAAAAGTCATCAACATATAGGGAACAATCCACACTAGGAGTCATACATTTGGTGATGCTGTTAAGTTTTATGTTGAAAAGCGTCACCAATAAAATACTGCCGTGGAGTACACCCATCTCTTAATCGTGCATATCACAGAGGGTGGAGCCCACTCGTACCTTGAATTCCCTGTCTGAGAGGAAGTTTGATATGAAATAAGGCAGTCGGCATTTTAGGCCCAGATCGTACAGGTCATTTAGTATTCCCTACTTTCACGTTGTGTCATAGGCCTTTTCCAAATCAAAGAAAACCGCTACTAAGTGTTCTTTCTTGATGAAAGCGTCGCGAATAAATGTTTCCAGTCTAACCAGATGATCATTGGTACTACGACCATATCAAAAGCCACTTTGGAAAGGAGATATTAAATTGTTGGTTTCCAAATACCATACAAGGCGAGAATTGATCATTCGTTCCATTATTTTGCATACGCAGCTAGTTAATGATATAGGTCTATAGGTGGTAGGATCTGCACTATCTTTGCCTGGCTTGGGGATTGGTATTACTGTTGCTTCTTTCCAAATTTTTGGTACATTACCAGTAATCCATAAATCATTGAAGATTTCCAGAAGAACTGTTAAGGATGGTTCTGGAAGGTGTTTCAAAAACTGGGAATGTATATCGTCAGGCCCAGCAGATGTATCATGGGCCTTATTCAAAGATTCCATAAGCTCCGACAATGAAAACGGTTGGTTATAGCTCTCTGAGTTATTGGATGTGAATTTCAACCGTGTTTTTTTTTTTTTGGAGCTTTTAATCTTCGGAAGGCTTCGGAATAATTAAACGTTGAGGAATTTTTGGAGAAACAAGCATCAAGTATATTAGCTATTTCATGTATAGTTTTGAAATTGTTGTTATTTAGCTTCACATGTAGGAATGAATTGTATTTTCCCTTTCCATTTATTTTGCGGATTGTGTACCAAACTTTCTTTATTGAGGAACGAGAGTTAAAGTTGAAACATTTTTTCCATGATGCTCGTTTACTTTCTTTAATTATGCGGTGAGCTTTGTCCCGAAAAACACGGTACTGAGTTAAATTGTCGGGCGTTGGACGATTATTAAATTGTTCCAGTTCTTCTCGGCGTTGTCTAATGGCTTCTTTACTTTCTTTAGTGAACCACGGTTTTTGTTTTTTTTTACAATTCGGCGAGGACTTAGGAATGGATTCGTCTGCAATCTAAATTAAGACGGATGTAAATTGTCGAATAGGATCAATATCGTTTAGGACGGCATTCCTGTTATGTCTAGCTGTACAAAGTGTTTCAAATTTAGCCCAGTCAGCTTTCTTTAAGTTCCACTGTGGAATCGTGTCATCAATTGTAACGTTGGTTTCTTAAGAGAGACTGGAAAGTGATCACTGCTGTGAAGGTCATCAGCGACCTTCCAATTATAATCCAAAAGTAGTGAAGGAGAACAAATTGTCAAGTCGATACATGTGTATGTACCAGTTCCTGGGTGCAAGTACGTCGGAGATTTGGTATTAAATAGACACAAGTCGTGTCTAGTAACAAAATCTTCATCCTTTTTGCCCCTGTCGCTTATGTAATTTGATCCCCATAAAATGTTATGGGCATTAAAATCACCGAGTGCAACAACTGGCGCGGAAAGCTGTTGTACAAGCGTGTCTAATTCATTTGGTAATAAGATGGTGTTTGGTGGTATGTAAACAGAACAAAAAGTAATCACTCGATGTAGAGTGACACTCACAGCAATATCTTGCAAATTTGTGTTTAAAGGGATGACGCTATGTGGGGTTGGTTCTATTGTTCACAGCAATAGACCCCTCCTGAGGCCCTGTCGACCTTCTGTAAGCAGGTGTTAAACTGGGAGTAGTTTTAAGTGTGATGTTGTCCGTATCTTTTAAGAAGGTTTCCTGAAGGCATATTATTGCAGGATCATATTCGTTTAAAAGCAGGAGAATATCATTGTAATTGGCTTTAAGTCCTCGACAATTCCATTGTATGATCGTGTTCTTCTTTATAAGTTTAGATTGGAGATTTTGGAGCAAGGTTAGACTTTTAGCGGAGTGAATCTGTATGGTTATTTCAACGGAGGAAGTACGGGGATAATTTTTTTGTTAGGTCTGGAGCTACTTTGAGAACATGGAGCAGTATCTTCTGCATCCATGTTCTCAATGTCCCTAAACCTGTTATAGAGTTTGATGGGGTCTTCTGACCCCATTTTCGGCCTATTTCCTTGTGATCTGTTTTTGTTCTTTGGTGATTTCGGTGGTTGAGTATTATTGAATGTTGTTTGGGTAGATGCCGTGGTTTTTTGTGCTTAGTTAATGGGGGGTGTTAGTGCTTGATGTTGACTCGGGTGCATCTGTCTGCGTTTGAGCGTCTTTCTTTGCCTTGGGATTGTTCTTCACTACAGTGGAGAAGGATGGGCCAGGAAGAGATGTTTGCCTATACAAGATTTCTGGCCTTTGGACAGGGAATGTTGGATGTGTATTTAACTCTCTGTATTTCCTGCTCCTGTTTCCAGGTAGCACATTCCTTGGACTTGGTGTGGTACTCCTTTCCACAGTTGACACAATGCGGAGTTGCTCTACACTCAGCTTCCTGGTGAGAATGGTCTCCGCATCGGCGACATATTTGGCTTTTTGAGCAGCGGTCTTCATGATGGCTATATCTTTGACATTTATAGCATCGAAGTGGGTTTGGAATATATACATCAACCTTCACTTGTAAAAAGCCAACTTTGACCACTCTGGGTACTATTGGTTTATTGAAGGTGAGTATAATGGTGTTGGTGTCCTGCAGGTTGTTGTTACGTTTGATACGTATTCTACGAACTGCAGTGACACCTTCATTTTTCATCACTTCAATGATAACTGTGTCGCTGATTCCAGCCAAGTCTCGACAACGAATGACGCCTTTGGATGTATTGAGTGTTGTGTGAGCAAACGATGAGACTGGAATATCGAAGAATGTTTTTATTTTCTTGATGTTTTGCGCTTGACTACGTCGTTCACATTCCACAAGCAGGCATCCCGTTTTCAGCTTCTTGACGCGTTTTGGTGTACCGATCATTCCCGTTATTGGTTTTTCAATTATAAAGGGAGAGAGTGCACTAATCGGTTTTGTGGCATCATTTGATTGTATAACGATTAAGCGTGGGAATGACTCCACACTGCATGGTTCTTCTTCCGAGTCAGATATTGGTTTCGACCTTTTGTTTTGATTTTTTTTTGAATTTTCCATTTTTGTTTTTGAAAGACGTCAACACCCGTGCTCCCCACCCACCATGGAGCCCAACAAGGGGACACTTTTCAAGTGCCAGGGATACACAGGTGTTATACTCAGTCGGTAAAATTACCTCCCGATTGACCAGTTAAGCCAACGCCTTCTAGGAAGTCTTCTAAGACATAGGAAATGGAAAGTTAAAGGGATGGAATGTATGGGCAACGGTGGTATCAAGAGATACAAGAAGAAAGATAAAGGAAGTAAGCGAGTAAATAAATACCTCCTAGGGCTCGGCGTGTCCAGCCAATTTTTCGAGACCGGGCCCATCCCGACCACCCGTCTAGGAGAAGTAGAGGCCAAAGTAGTGTGTTGCATTGGAAAGCCTCTGCTCAACTACCAGGATCCTTTCCTCCCCCGACACGGGTCGCAACCCACGGCAAACGGGTTGCCTCTACTTAGTCGCCTCTTACGACACGTAGCGAGGCAAATCGGGCCAATTCTACAACCCCGGACCCGCAGGGGTTTGTTAAATAATGAAGAAGGGACCAAGTTTATCTGTTCACAATGGGTCTACAACCACAGTGCGAACTGTCTATTCTTACTTACAAAAATAATGTAGCCTGGCATGAGAGTTTCATGCATTGCAGCAGGCTAACGTTACTTTTAATTCTAATTCAAATCGTAATGACAAAGAAACAGAACTTGAAGGTAGATATTTATATAAATAAGTATGACTTGGACTAAAAAAAATTCACTAATTGGATGATATTGAAGAGACATTGGCAGTAGCAGAAATCTGCCAAAGAAGACTACATTTTATATTCATTTTCTGAACCTTTCATGTTTTCTTTTCCTATCAGTCTCATTAAATGATCTCTCGTGACAGTATATTCACATTTTGTTTCTTTGTCTTTCTTAGCAAAGACTTTATATCTTGCACTCTCCGTTTGTAAGCTCGTCTTTTAATGTTTTCTTTACTCTCTCTCCCATTCTATTTTTCTTCTTTTTAGACTTCTCTGTCACGTTGTTTTGCACTATTGCTCATTTTTCACCTTTTAAATATGTTTTTGTGTCCGTATTTTGTTTGTTCTTTCCATCGTCAGTTTTACTCTCTACTGTCCTATGAAATTAATTTTATTATTATATATTTACAGCATACTGCTCCACCAATGAATTTGAATGCACTAACCATGAATGTGTTCCTGCTTCCCAGCGATGTGATGGCACCCAACATTGTGTTGACAAGTCAGAGGAGTATTTCTGTGGTAAGTCACAATTGACACCATACCAACCAGTCTATTATATTTATCTGCATATTGTACTAACTTACCCTCCCCGATCACCCTCTTTGTATAGATCATATAATATAAGCATATTATCTTACTAAAATCTGCTCTAAGTCAAGCTGTCAAGGTGGAAATTGAATCCTTTCTAAATATTAATGCATGATAACATGCTACGCTTTCTCTTTAGAAGTACATTAATGTTCTACATAATTCAACAAATGTCAGACAAGTGACCTTTAATGACATGTGGCCATTTAACAGGAGTTCGTAGGATCCAAATCAGCTGAACTCTGTAGTAATTATCTTGTCAATGTATCCACATTCTTGTCCATCCAGTTGTCTGTAATGGAGTCATCATTTTGGTTTCACAATATTTCTATTATATGCAGTGCTGGAGAAGTAAATTTCCAAACTTCTGCGTCATTATTTAAACAATTACATACCCCTAATTAGATATCATTCTAATAATTTCTTTCCATAAGACTAATTGTACCAAATATGGTTGGATTTCAAGCAAAGTTTGAATGTATCTTTATAGTGATGGCGTTAAAAAGAATTCATTTTCCAGCATTTAAAGTAGTGAAACTGGTTCTCGTGGATCTCGCGTTTGACACTTGTCCAGGACGGCCTAGGTTGGCTGCCTCTGTCTATCCTTGAGAAAGGCATTTAGTTTCCATTTTCTCTGCACAACATATCAATAATTTGCGAAAGTGAGTCTACAATTTTGTAAGTAGCAAAATAGAATGACTATAATGACCTGATTTAATTTGGATATCATTTCGTATACACTGGGGCATTCATGTTTTATAGGCACACATCAAATTTTGGATTTATTTTAGTATATAGCAAAATATTTATAGGCATGTATCACATCTGAAGACGGAATAATAACAACTAATCATGTTAAGCAATACTAAATTATGTTTACAAATGATTAATACTTTCGGTCTTCCTGAAAAGGTCACAACGGTAGAAATGTATATAAATAAAATAATGAATGGTCAAGTTTGCGTTTGGAAGAATCGGAAATAAACATTCATATTATGTGTCACATTCATCTACAGAGATAAGGTTTTAAATAAGACACTGTTGTATTTTTCTTTCAGTGATTGTTGCAAACAACGTGTCACAGATCTACCATTCTCAATTGTCGGCCTATCTCCCAGTTTGCTATAACAACATGACTAGCATTCTGGCCGACATGCTGTGTTCATTATCTGGACAAGGGTGTGTATAATCGATAAGATCAATCATTGTCAAAGTCACATTAGTGAAAAAGATTAAATGGGTAATTGTTTCAATACTGATTCAAACTGATTGATTCCTCATTGTCAAGATGAACAAGCAGTATTCTTTAAACAAAACCATTGCCAATCAAAATCTCTTAGTTTGCACTGACTTTGAGACATATCATTTGACAGCAGATGAGGTTTTATCTTAAAGTAAATGATACTAGTAAAATGAAGAGTTCAATTGTTTATTTCTGCTATTTTCTATGGTTTGGAGCAGTGAGATGAAACTAAACTCAATAGATGGGATAGTACTTAATTGTCTTTGGTAATGACTAGCACTGATTTTTCTCTAAGTCATTTTTATACCGAGTTTACTTATCACTTTTAATACCATTCATGTGTTAACTGTATTTTTTTCTAATACGCAATGTACCTTTTTTGCAGGACATCTACCCATTACGAATCATACACCTATGGTCAGGGTACAGTTTTGACCCCTCAATCAAATTCTGCTACCTCCCTTGTCCCAGGTTATGCAGTATCAATGTGAGTCCTTAAAATGTTTTTACAAATAAAGTTGTAGTTTGAAAGCATTCAAATTTAATTACACAGAAACAAAGTCCTTTAGTCATGCAGCTTTCTGTGTATATTAGTCTCGATGAGTAAGAAACTCAACAAATTATAAATATGAAATCATAATTACCTATACTTCGTGCCTTAGTGAGACTTTGAACTGTTTCATTTAGTATAGTTTTCAGATGTTGGTTGCCTTGAAATATTGCAACTTTAAGTGTTTTTTGGGGAGTTTAATACTATCCCTGCAAGCATGGGTCACTGTATTATGGCATTTGTGTAACAAACACATTTTCTTGCTCACATTTTGTAACAGATTTGCTTTTGGTTATTGTATTAGTTTTGAGCTTTTGTTTGATTTCAGTGGATCCTGTAATACTGCATTTGTTAAGTGTGCATCCTTTGGTAAGTATGACTATATATCAATATAAATTTTGTGACAGGGCTCACAATAAAAATACTTTGGCTCTATTCATACGAACTATGCTGTACAGGACTTATAATAAAAAAAAAAAAACACTTTGGCCGTTTTTGTGCAGATAATATTTTACATGGCTGTTAGTATAAGAAACACTTTAGACCATTGCTTACAAACTGTACTGCCATTTTGCAGATTAAGGGATATTCGGAATTAAGTAAAATCGTTATAACATCGGAACAACTGGGGGAGAAGATCGCACCATCGGTCTGCTGATTTATCATTGCTAGGAGTGTCCACGCACAAAAAGTCTAAAGAACATGGGCTTCGTTTTAAAATCTTAGACTTCTTGTTCATCTGCCAATTACATATAATTCATGATGACTCAAAACTGTTGTGATGAGTCCTTTATCCCTGATCTAGCATATTTCAAAAGATATATTTTTCCATAAACAAACTTCCATTTGGCATAAGTACAAAATATACTGAAAAACTTTAATCGCAGTTTTCTGCAGTGCCAATCTTGGAAGGTGCAAACAGAAATAGCAACTCTTTTAGAACAACGGGGGAATGGGATCACTTGATAGGTCTGCTAGTTTATCATAGCTAGAGGTGTCCACACGCACGCACACACACGCACACACACACACACGGACACAAAGACACAATTTGTCAAAAGAAGATGGACTCTAATTTTAAAAATGTTATTAATGTTGTACATCTGCCAATTACACATAATTCATGATGACTCAAAATTCTATTTTGATGGGTCTCCTGTCCTTGTTCAGGAAAATACAACAGTTTTGAAACGTTTTTAAACATAAATTAACTTCCACTGATCATATTAGTTCAACTGGGTACAAGTCTTAAGAAACAAAACAAGACTTAATAATAGTCACGGCAAACAGAGGTTTGGGAGCAGACTAGAAGGTCTTACTCCATTCAAAAGATCTAAACTTATAACACATGAACTTATGTCATCAACATCTCAGATCAGTTACCTGTTAAGCTCTAAGCTAGACTATGGTTCAGTTGTTTCTGGATGAGCTCATACAATTGTACACGTATTTGCCTATTCTGATACACAATCATGGACCTAAGCTTTCTAGAGGAGCACATTAGTTCTACCCCACTATTTTATGTTTTGCAGATGGGTAAATTCATAAATAAACGAATTCTGACACCTGATCAGTGGAGTCATATGTCGGTTAAAATTAAATCCAGGAATGTTTATGTTGTTGGCATTTATTTAACATAAATGTCATCGAAAAATAAGTATCATGTACTGTTGCCTGCATTGTCTACTTGTATACACTGATATATATATATATATATATATATATATATATACGCATATATATATATATATATATATATATATATATATATATATATATATATATATATATATATATATATATATATATATATACTGACAACGAACAGTGCAAAACTTGCATCTAACTAGCCGAGCGCTTTCTACTCTTAATCACTCTTTTTCAAAGGCATATACAAAACATAGACAAGACAAACAAACAAAACAGAAAAACCGTAGTGTTTGCAAAACTTTACATGTCTGTTTCTACAGGAATTAAACTTTTGAATGTATTATGTTTCAACTAGTTTATATCAACTTGTTGCTGATACTGGAAAATATTTATATTAACCTAGAAATCGATGAGCCATAACGACATATTTTATTTTGTGTACATTTATGTAAGCGCAAATTATATCCCGGATATTTCATTGTTATGGTAGTAATTGTAAGCTATTAAGCAAATTTAGAGAATTTTTCAAAAGTAAAATTTGTCGGCTGCAAAAGATAGTTTTATTTGTGCATGGCTGTCTTTCTCTGGTCTTCTTGGTTTAAACCGATTGGTTTCAATGTTCTAAGGCGGCGTATCCAGTAAGATTCCTTTTATTTCCTGGTTTCGAAACTCCAGTTGGGGTTGTTAGCAATTGCAATAAGTGTTATATCACTGAAACTGTGGCTATATATATATATATATATATATATATATATATATATATATATATATATATATATATATATATATATAAACTTGGTGTCTTCTGCATGCTTTGCAAAATAAGAACTAAAAGAGGAGATACTCTGAACACAGCATGCTGGAATGCAACACGAATGCATTTAAAACTCTATTGGTTTTATTTTCATGTACCTGCAAAATTTTCATCCATTAAAGCTCTTGTTTGCATAACATTCTTTATGCTGACAATATTTCACTTCTTAAAAACTATAACATTCTTTATGCTGACAATATTTCACTTCTTATAACCTATAGCATTGTTCTTGGTGAGGCAGACATACCAGAAACTACTGATATACTGACATCAGCAGTGGTTCAATCTGCACAATGTTTAATAGATTTGATTTTGTTTTAACTCTAATTTGAATTGACTTTTCTGTCAATGTCATATTTGTGCATGGAATGTTACGTATAATCAACCTTAGCTCAGGAACTAATCAATATATTTCCCTGCAGGTTGATGTTGGCGTTGTTTCACAGACCTGTATCATGTTCTTTTATCATTTTTCTCCCTGTTTACTGCATTACTGACAGAGGTATGGACCTTGATGGGCTTCATGTCTCTACATCTAATGTTCTATATAATAATGTGTCCTTGAGAAAGTTAGATTTAAAGCACTGCACATCAGTATTTAGTTTGCTTTGATGTTGGCCACAACTCAGTATTATTAGTTCAACAAGTATAAACGTTGCCAGTGAATGTTCCTAGTTGTAGTTACTTAGGTAAACTAGGCCAGTGAATATTGCTATTTTCCTTAGGTGTTCTAGTTACGTCATCTACACAGGGCCAGTCAATATTGCTATTTTCGTTAGGTGTAGTTACTTGATGTATACAGACACAGTGAATATTGCAGTTGTCCTTAGGTGTTGTAGTTATTTAATGAAAACAGAGCCAGTGAATATTGCTACGATCCTCAGGTGTAGTTACTTGATATGCATTGGGTCTGTGAATATTGTTACTTTCCTTAGGTATAGTTACTTTGTGCACACAGTGCCGGTGAATATTGCTATTGTCCTTAGGTATAGCTATTTCAAGTACAAACAGAGCCAGTGAATATTCATACTGTCCTTAAGTGTTGTAGTTATTTCATGTACACAGAACCAGCTAATATTGATATTGTCTTTACGTGTAGTTACTTAATGTACATTAGTATGCACACAAGAATGCTCAAAACAAAATACAAGTCACTTCATACATTTCATTAAAGTTATAATATACACGATCATTATTTTATGAGGTTAGTTTAGCTGAAGATGAAAATATGAGAGATTTATAACTAATGTAATTGATATAAATTTTCTTTACATACACTCATTTCCCTAGAATGTGGTACTACCATCTTTGAAGATAGCAGATTGGCGAAAATTCTTCATGGTCGTTATGCAGTACATGGGCAATTTCCATGGCAAATAGCACTCTATAAAAGTAGAATGTATCATTGTGGTGGTTCCATTATACATCCTAACTGGGTCCTTACGGCTGCTCATTGCATAGAGTAAGTAGACCTACGTCTCATATTTGTCTTGTCTGTGATGGATCCATTATACATCCTAACTGGGTCATCACAGATGCTCATTGCACAAAGTAACCTACATTATAGTTGTCTTTTGCCATTATACATTCTAATCGAGGCAGCACAGATACTCACTGTAGATATATCTACACTGTATTGTTTTGTCTGTGGTGGGTTCATTATGTTTCCTAAGTTGGTTATCACAGTTGCTCACTGGACAGAGTAAATAGACTTGTATTACGTTGCATTTTTATTTTGCCGGTGGTTGTTTCAATACATTTTGGTCTTGCTAAACTGTTCAGTTCTTTTTTGTATATTTTCTTATAGCTTGAATGGAGTGTTGTATATTCCTGATAAAGACTTCCTGTGAGAACGTCACTGTGATTGGGTTCACCCACTGTACGTGACATTTCAATATCTTGGGTATCATAAAACATATCGGTTTTGGCATCCGAATCTAAAGGTTGTTAATATCTAAGCAAGTGTTATCTCCCAATGTTAAAATGTTAAAATTTAAACAATCAATATATCACATGAAATGCAACTTTGGATGAAAACAGGAATTTCACTGTTTGGAATGAAGTTCAAATGGACTTGCTTATGCTGTTTTGGCAATGTACATTTACATTTAAAGAATGTTCAAAATTCGACCAGAGAGCACCAATATTTGGAAGTTTTGGCATGGATTCAGCAACCATAATCTAACACCAGGCAAGAAACTTTTTGTTGGACACCGTTGAGTCATTAGTAATGGCACATTGTGGTACAGACACTGAAAGGACATTTCTGTTATGAGTAAAATTTAATCTGACTCCACAATAAACATAAATACAAAACAATGTATCATTCCCTAAGAGATGAGAGGACTGCCATAAATATAATCAAGGTAGTGATCTATTAAGAACGGCTTCAATGCTTTTGCTACATATAAAGACTTATAAAAGTAACACCCTACTGTGAAAGTTACTGATGCCATGAGATTATACAGATATCTTAATATTGAAGTAAATTTGATCACTGGTGGTCATTTTGTTCATTTTATTGCTAAAAGTAAAATAGATGAAAATAATTTTAATCTGAAGTTAGACTACTGACCATATTCTACAATCTCCTCATCTGTCCAAAGCTGACCTGTTTGTTATGTCATATGCATACAGTTGTGGTTCTAACATTCATCACATGTACTTAGTGCAAAATGCATTTAAACCTACTTTTGCGTTTGCTGGTCGCATCCATGTAGCTTCATTATACATCCAAACTGGGTCATCACACTGCACCTCATTGGCAGATCCAGATTTCTTTCTTGTCTTGCCAGTGGTGATTCTATTATGCATCCAAACATGGTCTTCAAAACAGTTTCTCGCTGAATATGTTAAAAGATTTGAGCAACATTGCACTTGTCCTGTCCAGGTGATGCCGTTAGGCATCGTAAATAGGTCACCACAGCTGCTGACAACATAAAGAAGTAGATGTAAGTTGCATCATTGTCCTGTCTTTGGTGGTTCCAAAGTGCATTATAATTTGGTTTTCATAACTAGACAAGAACACACTGTACAATGTAAATAGGCCAACAAATTTGCATTGTTATCTTGCCTATGGTGGTTGTATTATGTATTTTGAGTCATAACAATTGCTTGTCACAAAAATAGTAGACCTGCATAACATTTTTGTCTTGCCAATGAACTGACAGTTTTTATTGTCCTGATAGCTGCAACATTAACGGTAGCAACAATGAAAACATTGTCAAGATTCTATTTTAGAGTTTTTGAAATTCATGTATCGTCTATCAATTGTTTGATGTACTATTACGTTATGCTTAGAACATGTACCCTGATAAGCAAGCATTTCATGTCTTGCATAGAACTTGTATCCACATAAGCAAGAAAATTCTGTCCTGCCTAGAATATGTACCCTAATAAGCAAGGAACTCAAGTATTGCCTGCCTGAGCAGACCGGTGCTAAATATTGTGTCACACACACACACACACGCGCACGCGCACGCGCACGCGCACACGCACACGCACACGCACACACACACACTCATACACACAAACAAATAAATAGAATATTTGAGTCAGATGCATAACAGATGAAAGTTATTAAAACTCATACATCATTCATTTGCACGAGTGACAAAAGCTGTCAAAACCCTTACATGATTCATTCACTCGACTGGCAATGATCGATGGGTGATCAAACTCACATGCGATCCGTTTACGCGGCTGGTGAAGGCTGTTCAAACCCATATGCGATCCATTTACGCAACAGTCAAGGGCTTTTCAAAACCCTAATGCGATCCATTCATGCGTCTGGCGAAAGCTGTTCAAACTCTTATGGGATCCATTCACGCGTCTTGCTACAGCTGTTCAAAACTATACGCAATCCATTCACGCGATTGGTAAAGGTTGTTCACATCCATACGCAATCCAATCATTCACTGGACTGGCCAAGCTTGGAAAGGCTGTTCAAACCCATATGCAATTCATTCACGGGACTGGCGAAGGCTGTTTGAACTCATGTACCATCCATTTATGCGACTTGTGAAAGATGTCCAAACCTATATGAAATCCTTTCACGCGAATGGCTAAAGCTGTTAAAAACCATATTCTATCGATTGACGCGACTGGCGAAAGCTATTCGTGCCCATATGTGATCCATTCACGCGACTGAGCAAGGCTGTTCACACCATATGCAATCCATTCACGAGACCGGCGGAAGCTCTTCAAACCCATATGCGATCCGCTTACACGTCTGACTATGGCTCTTCAAATCCTTATGCGAACCATTCACGTGACTTGTGAAAGCTGATCAAACCCATATGCGATCCATTCACGCAACTGCTGAAGTCTGTTCAAACCCATATGCGATCTATTTATCTGACTAGCGGAAGCTATTAAATACCATTTGTGATCCATTTAGGCGGCTGGAAAATGCTGTTCAAACACATATGAGATCCATTCAAGCGACTGACAAAGGCTGTTGAAACCTATATGCGATCAATTCGTACAACTGCCTGTGGCTACTCAAACCAATATGCGTTCCATTCATGCAGTTGGCGAAGGTTGTTCGAACCCATGTGCCATCCATTTACGCAACTAGATAAGGCTGTTAAAACCCATATGCGATCCATTCATGCGACTGGCGAAGGCTGTTCAAACACCTATGTGATCCATTCACGCGACAGGCGACTGCTGTTCAAACTCATATGCGATTCATTCGCATGACTCACAAAGGCTGTTAAAAAATATATATGATTCATTGACATGACTGATGAACGATTGGTGCTGCAATCCATTTCCTTATAGACCTGTAAAATGCATAAGTCATTCAGCTTCATGATTGATTAGGAAGCAACAGTTTGTGGTAATGTTAAACTAGATTTCATCAATATATATCCAGGATTATATTGCAAATGAAACTGTATACTGTTGGTATTACAAATATTTGGATTATATTTCTTTTTTCTTAGGGATGTCAAAATACACTTTGTCAGAGTTGGGGCGATAGAAGTTGAACAATACATCCCCGATGTCAGTCAAAAACATTTTTACATGTCATCGCGGCCACATATTCATCCATTCTTCAAAGAAGAAGAGAATGACATCGGTTTGCTCTACTTTAGTCAACCGATTGTCTTTAATGACTATGTGCGGCCTATTTGCATTGCATCCAGAAGAACTGTTGAAGAAATGATGAATGCAGGATATAATGCAGAATGCTATGTCAGTGGATGGGGACGTTATCATAATTTAATCAATAAAGGTAATATATGATTTCATCAGAGGTAAATCACATTAATAATATGGATATTTCTTCTAATGACAAATCTTTAACATTTCAATTTTATTTATTTCAGATTAATTACATAAATTCTGACGACATGTTTTGACAAACTATTCATGCTTCACTGGTTTGGGATGTTATGAAAATCTGACAAAACATAGTAATCCACCCATCCTTCCATGTTCTATGACATAACCATGTGTATAGTGTCAGATGGCAGAAAGTAAATACTTTCTGTCCTAATATTAGCGCTCATACAACATGGATATTTCATTTTATCTTAAGGCTCAATTCAAAGCTCGTAAACTCCTATTTATAGCACTATCTAAAAATTGAATCTACCGCCATGGACCAAATGTTCAAGACACATTATAGATATAAATGACAACATCTATAGTATACTTAGTTTTACTGTCTGTTCAAAACCATTGTTATTTTTGAACATAACATTTAAAATGCCTAACATATCCAAGCAAACCCTGGTACATGTATTAACGCATCCAAGCAAACATTGGTACATGTATTAAATGTTTTTCTGACATTTGAAATTCGTCACTTTAATTGTTTAAAGGTTTCTCTTAATTTTTCTGTTCATATATGAATTTTTTATCTAAACTTTAAACGTCAGGGCAAACCTACAAAACTATTGTCACAATGCCTCAGGTCAGGAATCATCGTGGCTCAGTGTTTAGCATACCAAGACCAAAAGGCGAGTGTTTGAATCATGTCATCATACCAACCTATGTCAGCAACCATGGCTGTCCTTGTGCAAGGGAGTTTATTCGAATTGCCTTAACACTAAATAACCTACTTGTGTTTATGAAATGCAATGCACCAAACCAAAAGCAAGTCCAATGTTCCATCATTTGTAGTACTTTTATGTTTTCTGCCGGTCTATCGATCCACCATTTACACATTTGGAGCTTAACTCTAAAACTGTTACCAAAAATGTGGTATGATTTTCAGACTAGTGGACCATATGTGCCCTATGTGCAATATCGCTACGATGTCTGCAGTGTGACAATTTATAGTGATGTCTAACACTTGGGTATAATGCCTCAAAGATGTGGCTTAATTTCCCACTCAGTCACACCATTCGGACACCAGGCTGATCAGTTCAAACACTAACCTGTTAATGTTTAGCTCAAAGCAGGCAGCTGATAGTACCATTTTTAAAAGTATTTGATATGACTCGGGCGGGGCTCAACCCGCGGCATTCTGCATCCAATGCGTATGCTTTAACGCTTAGGCCACAGGAGCGGTCGGAAGTAATGTAATCATGAGATTCAACTGTGTAGAACATGCAGTCATTGCAAACGAAAACTAACTTTGTAATATCACAGACAGTCTCTGATGGCATCTGACAGTGATTATATGGAACTTTCAAGCGATTTGTTTTCTATAAATACAAAATATATTTTATTCAGGTATAGAGATTATATAAAGCATGCTATGTGTAATAAATAAAATACATGGCAATGTGTCACATATTGATCAATCAGTTATCATTAAAGTTGCCGGGGGTGGGGGGAAGGAATAACTCGTACCATTTGTGCCTGAAGAAGGTGAATGTAACTGGGAGCAGGTTCAGTTTCAAATGGCACGTCAAAGATGAATGTTTTGGATTTCACTGTACTGTCTATTATATTCATGGATGAATTCACATCAAGGTAAAGATGTTTCCAATGATGAGATATGCATACTTTCCTTCCATTACGCTCTTAGCGTAATCATTACACTTTTCACACCAAAATAAGTGTTATGCTAGACAGTATACATGGTTTTTTTTTCACACTTGAAAAAAATTGCTTTGTCATTTTCATTATGATCTCTTAAATTCCACCCTTATAGATTTGAGAAAATTCTTAAAAGGTGACTACTGCGTAAGAATGCCGTAAGAGTACGTTTCTTAATTTCTATTTGTGACAATTGTATATGATCCATTGCCTAGAAAACAGACACGTTTCTTCAAATGTGAACTTTGCCAAACAGATTCATTTTATTTATAAGCTCGGCAGTTATGGAACCTGTCTATTCTTTTAAAGAAAATGGCACCAGATGTTAAGTGAAGTGTTTTACAGTGTGATTTGGGGAGTTTAGATGACAGAAAATGTCACTTTACAAACTTGAAAAGACAAATATGAGAGTAATGAAATACAGCACTCTCAGCACCTGACCATGGTCATTGCAGAATTCTAGTTCACGATCATTCAGCGAACATTACAAGTTAAACATGTTTACTAGTTGATGTGAGTGCTGAATATGAATAATTGTTCAGTATATTTTGTGTTTGTACTCTGGTTCTAACCTGTATGGATGTTGCTATTTGTGACAAGAAATTTGAACAACTGCAGAATCTGGTTAGTAGAGAATATACATCATTTTCATATGTGCTGTAATTCTTGATATAATATACATATCACACTTTGCAGACCCAAATGAAGCTTTTTGCCATTTATAGCAATAATTATACTTGTAACTCTTGGTGCTTGGTGGTGGAGGCATGCATTGATATGAATATTGAAAATTTGTTACTGTACTCAAGATAAAAAATCAAAGACCAAGTTTTTTTTAGTTATTTTAGTGATCAATGGTTATTTTAGTTATTTTTTGTGAAAATGTACAATATGTATCTGTGGATAGTTTCATGAAACATTTAACCAGATTTGTTAGTGTATATATTGCATCCTTGGTAATGGTGATACATGCATTCTAGATTAAAGTTACGGAGTGAATTCTTTCATTAGTTAAGAGTAACGTGTTAGGATGTTTATGAGACTTTCATTTTTAAAGTTAATTATGAAGACTTCCTTCTGTTGCATCTTCGAATTGCATACATGCATTATCATTTGATTTTTCACACGTTAGTAAAGGCAGTTATTGCTAAAAGGGTCAGGTCAAGGTCAGAGAGGCTGTTTTGTCCCGTGTTACTAGGAATGAAGAAACTGCACTTCGGGTGGGATGCCAGATTTTCGTTTTGTACATTTTTAAAAGTTTTGTTGATTTTCCCTCCAACAGAAGCATGGTTAGGGGCACTCCAGGTAGTCCGTGTTTACTTATACAAGAAAGATGAATGTGACCGGATCTACAAAAATCTGTACGGGTCATCTCCACAAAATATCACTGTTTGTGTTGATAACCGGAATTTTGGGTCTCCTACTTGTAATGTAAGTTTAAAAAAGTCCATATCTTGCTACAGTCTCATTAACAAATTTTCCACAAAATTGCCTCTTTCTATTTTTTAAAACATTATTTGCAAGTTTAAAATGCCATATTTTAGTAATTGTACATCAAATAATTATAAATGTTTAATATATTTGTTTTCAAAATATCACTTTGGAGCAACTAAATTGCTAAAATATATCCGTTGATAAAAATACAGGCTATGTATTAACATATAACATATAACATAATGCATTAACAAATCAGCAATAAGATAATTCCTTCACAGTTCCGACATACATAATGCGTTAACAAATAAGCTATGCTAACATGCATTAACATATAAGTCATTGCTAACAAATAAGCTATCAATTAAAGGATTAACATATCAGCATTAAGAGATAAGCTGTAATATAATGAAACAATATCTATATCTATCTATCTATCTATCTATCTATCTATCTATCTATCTATATATATATATATATATCTATCTATATATATATCTATCTATCTATATATATATCTATCTATCTATCTATATATATATATATATATATATATATATTACATTGAATTAACAGATCTATCATATATTGCATGAACAGATTTAGTGTCATAGCATTCATTAACAGAAAGATATGCTATCATCTAACGCACAAACAGATCAGAGTGTTACTGTTTACTTAAATTTAATCCTGATCAGTGGGCATTCATTGATTTATGTTCTGAACATAATAAAAATCTACAATATTAGAACTAGCCTTTGGTCTTAAGATTCCAAATTTAATGCATTATGTGAGCTTTAGAGCTAATGCTATAGTAACAGTCACACAAGTCATATAAGCATTCGCAACCGACTATTTCAGTAATGGGTGTCGTTTTTTTATAATTTATTCCACATACCTGTAAGAGGCAAGAATTCACTTCATTTGGATTCTTATACATCCTCATTCCTTTGGGAGGTAAATATTTAGACGCCTCGAGAAGAGCATGCAGCAAAGTCAGTGGTAAAGTACGTATATTTGCTTGGATGAAATTAACCTAAAGGCACGATCAAGTTCAATCGAGATTGAATTTCATGCGTTGTTATGTCACAGTGATAGCTACTGAAATTGATAACAAATTCGTACTACCCTATATTGTGACGATTCCAATCAACGTACTCTCGTCTTGACCCAAGTTTAGTATACTTCAACTAATGTCAAAGACCATAGAGATAGATAACTTTCCTCTGAAAGGTTTTTGATGACAGTTAAGGTACAGATAATTCAATAATCATGACTGAATAGACTTTGGTTAAAGAAAATTAGTTTTAAATGTTTAAAGAACAAGTTGTTTTGACTTTAAAATGAGTAAATGCGCATAGATGACTCATGAGACTTTTACTATAGAAAAATACTGTCATTCTCAATAAATACATTTTGTTGGCGGGCTTTTTATTGGATTTTAAGTATAACATTTGTCTTTATGATTATTATATTATTTGATAGAAACCAAATAAAATTGTGTTGAACTACTGGTTAAAGTTTTTATTTTGTTATTTTGCCAGATTGTAACGTATGTTCATCTGAATGGTTGCAAAAGTTTGGTTAGATTTGCATTAAGGTCAGTTACTCAGTTCCAGTATATTGATTCGTATAGATAGATTTATGTAAGCATCATGATATCCAGCCATATGCTGCCAACCCTACCACAGTACCAGCATTATAGCTATATATTGTCATGTTGTCAGCTATTTCAGTTAGAAACAGAACAAACTGGCAAGTGTATTCTATTGAATAAAAGTTCTTAATTATAAAATGTATACATCTCATAATTAATAGCCAACACATAAAATTCACTACTCATTGCAGGAATCTATTCAACTATATGCTACTATCAATTTTCTTCATCAATATAAAGGCATCAACAGTGACCTACATCAGATTAATTATTTTCTATATCCAAAGACGGTATAATTTACCAGAATGTTAAATATAATGAATAGATGATAAAATAATATATCTATATGAGCTTTAGTAATATGGTCTAATGTGAACACATCCTGGATGCATATCTCTACATTCTTCCTATAAGTAGTAAGAAACCTGCCCAAGACCTAAGGGTAAAGTACTCGTGCAGATCGTAAAATATCGGCATATTGCTGCGAGCAACTTACAACAAGATCCATGTTTTACTCAGTACCTATATGAGATCAGTTACACAGAATCGTTCTAAGGCATTTCCAAGTTATTTTCTTGCCATATTCCACGACAACATGATGGAATGCTTCATTATGAAGAGTACTACACCATTTAGGTAATACAAAAAAAAAACTCTTTTGCAATCTTACCGGTATCTATTTGAGGTTGTAAAATTTTGTCTATAATTCAAATGATTAAATTTATATGAGCAGACAATCTTCTTGCAAGTTGTGTATACCCATTAGTTACTCATGCACAAGGGGCACCCAACTAAGAACAACATACCGTGTTCACTGTTCAAGCCCATTTACAAGTTCTGAATATATTGTTACCATTTTGTGGGTTTTGTCTTTGCTACTTTGAATTGCTATCATTTTGTGGGTTTTGTTCTTGCTAATTTGAATCTGCCTTTGAATGTAATGCTGCTTGATAGACAAAATAATGTCCTGTAAAATGTTCTGCAGCTGCATGCCAGACAAATGCATATATATATATATATATATATATATATATATATATATATATGCATGCAGGATGGAAGACTTATGTCAGTGTTTCTTAAGTGGGGACTGGCTACTTTCCAAGGGGAAATTGAAGAAGATGCCTAATAAATAGTAGAATATATTGCCGCGACCATTTATTGTCAGCTGTTCTTGCTGTATGAAAGATTTATTTGAAGCTCAGAAAGATTTGTGCCAAATGGGTACTGCATTCGATGGTTTATTAGAAAGAGACTCCGATGTCGCCAAAAATCGTTTGAATTTGATTATCACAGGCTATTACAAATGGATTTACTTTTTGATATTGTTACGTATATGTAATTAAATTGCTTGTGTGTTAGTTTTAAAATTCTTTTTTATTATCTTTTTGTTTCATTACATTTTATTATAATGATTATTGAAAGGATTCGAAATTCTTTTTCAGTAATTCGATATTTTCTTTTAGTAAACGTTGTTTATCTAAAACGTAAAACGTGTTTCATGAGAATTATTTTTAGTTAACCTAGTTCGTTTTGGGTTGGGAAGTTCTTAAACAGGCAGTTAAAATGATTGGTCAGCATCAGGGCCATACCTTGCTTGCGTGATCATTATGTATAAACAACATTTTTTTTATTATTGGTTCTTAATTGGGGCTACACGGGCGTACGTGATACATGTCTTATAGTAGGAGACCACATGACCCATCTCGCGAGACTTGAAATGATGTTTTTGTGGTTTAAATACGTATTCTTAATATTCTTCTGTCAGAGTCGTTTTACCATCTTGAAGGAACATGGTGTTTTGTTCTATTTGTTGCCTGATTGTTTGTTTTTCATCTGTTTTTTTTTATATTTAATAATTTATTCTCCTGGAAACTCAACAAGTTGACTTTCTTATAAAAAAAAATGAAAGATATTCATGGACATTTATTTTGTAATTATTCGGAAATAAAAACTGTGATTCAATTGAGGAATTGTTGATATTCGTACATGGACCACATCTGACGTCATCGCCTTCCATATTTATATGTCGTCGAGAATCGAACCTGGATTCTAATAGAACTATTTAGTAATAGGATTTGTGTTTTTCATTCTTAGGATTAAATTTTGGATTATATTCACAAACCGTATATCCTATTTACCTATTTTTACACTGTTTTCTAGGGAAATAAATTATTTTGTTAAAATATACAAAGCTTGTTGACTTCAATCTTTTCTTCTGTTACATTTGTACGAGCCTACAAGTAACAATATCGAGAGGATAAATCAGTTTGAATCTGAGGAAACAAGTGGAGACCACAAAATACCTGATGTAGTCAGATTGCCAAGATAATTTTTGTACACATTATGTTTTGATACAAAATGTCCTGGTTCAAATAATTTGGTGTTTCCTTGGGAAATATGTTCTCTATCTATCTCTCAATAAATATATATGTATATATATATA